>PYAF01004439.1:2177204-2208142 GCA_007407185.1 Glycine tomentella
GTTGGGAGATAGAAAATGTTGGTTAGTAGTAGAAGTTCGTGACAAATTAGGGGGGAGTTAATGTTGTGAGTTGTATGGTTGAGAAATGAGATAAAGTGATCACTGAGATGGGGTTTGTCTTTCACTTGTAACCTTAAATTGAAGATGATACCATGTGGCGTGTATTGACTATTATTTTTCCTTTCTTTTTCTAAAGAAGAAAAAAAATTTTAACACACTCTTAATTAGTGGTAGTAGCATTGCGATAATTTCTCATAAAAAGTTGAGACTATTTCGTTTTGTTATTCTATGTTTTAAAAAAAGGAAAGTAGATGTTGAAAAATAAGTTCTTAAATATTTTGAATTATCTTTATTTCAGTAGAATTGATTTAATGTCTAGTACTAGTATTATTTCAAAATTCAAACTTAAAACACCTAAAGTTTTGTTAATAGTGGTAAAAAAAAATGAAGCATTTCACTTGATTCCACTTGAAATGCTTAGTTTTAATCTATCTATACAGGTGGCCAGTTTATAAACATCTGTTTATTAGTCGTTGCTAAATCTCCAAATTTTAGAATAGGACAATATCCATTTTCCTTGGCTTACAAAAAGAAAAGTCCACCTTATTTTTATTTTTCATAATTATTTATTTGAATCATATAATATCTGTATGTGTAAATTATGGTTATTCACTTCCACTTAAAAGTAGTGTACCAGTAAACAAGGGAAGTTTTTTTTTTTTTTGTCGTACACAAGTTATAACCATTAAATTAAAAAATTTAACATATGAACGATTGAGATTAAAAGGATAAATGAACCTTTTTTCTCTGTTCCCAACCCTAATCCCTCCCATTAAACTCTCTATCAAGTTAGAGCATATGTAGCTGTAGGGAGATGATTTCATCATGTTCAGTTGGCACGTCGGATTTGGTGTGGCTGGTTTTTGTTGGAACCAAAAATGTTTGAAGCGTTTGACTCTTCAAAATTGTTTATGATAATAAGAGTTATTAAAGTTTGATATATATATATATATATATATATATATATATATTAACAATTGTGTTAAGTGTGCAAAAAAGGGCTTATCTAGAAACTTAAGGTATAACACTATCTTAAGATTTATCCAACATATTTTAAAAAAAGGCGTCCAACATGCCATTTGTAAAAAGTGCCTAATCTAAAAGCATCTACTGCTCTTTTCTCGAGCTAAAAGAAACATTAACTTTAGTGACAAATCAATGTAAACGTAATTTTTATAAATTCATCACTAAATTTTGTCTCTAATAATTTATTTTCTTGTATATTCGTTCATGTTAAGGTTTCATATATATTGAACGTCTTATATCCTTGTAAGAATCGAAACTTCTCTATGATATCCTCTTTGATATGCTTTAACATTTAAAATCCCAAGCATTTAATGAAAAGTAAAATATTTTGAATTATAATACAACCCTATACAAAAGTTAGTCAACTTGCAAGGGAATTACATAAAGCTAGAACAGAAGAAGGAATTACCAATAAAGCAATATTTGCATGTCAGACTAGTACATGCCTTTCTAGAAAATACTGCGAGAGAACAAGACAAACTCTCCTCACTCATAACTAGACACGTCAACATGATTAAATGAAGGAGTTTCCCATGTATTTTATTTGGTCTAAGAACGGGAAAAAAAGAAGCCTAAAGAGCTCTCAACGGATATTTGTTGAAGCCCTATATAAAGAAGACTTAAAGCTTCAAGAAAACAGAAATGCTCTGAAGAAACGATCTTTACACAAGCTCTTACTAGACAATACCTCATACAAATTAAATATTCATATTCTTTGCTTTGCAAAGTTTGTATATGTGCTTAGTTTTAATATCCTCACATTGAGTTGATTCTCTATATAAATAAACTTATTGTTTACGAAATCTCAGAGAGGCTTTATGACAAACGAATACTTGTAATTTTTTTTAATCTTGGGTATAAATCACAATTTTAAGACCTGAAAAGTTGTGAAAAATAGCTTGTGTAATCAGTGTTATTTAATGAAACTTCTTGTTAAAAGGACCCAACATAGCTATTGTGTTAAAAATAATGTTATAAAAATCAATTCGACTGAGATAATAGATCAATGATTGAATCAGTGAATCATTAATTAATCCAATTTAATCTAGTATATTATATATATATATATATATATATATATCTAATATAATTTCTCCAAATTTAAAAACATTAGCAAAATAATAATTGAAAACTATCCAAAATAACATTATACTATAAAAAATATTTTTCTCTTTTACACTGTATCATGTATAATATATATATATATATATATATATAACTTGTTACTAATTATCGGAAAATGAATCTTGACTTAGTGATAACATGTTGGAATATAAGAGTGAGGTGAAGTCCCACATCAAGTAAAAAATAAAGAAGTTGAGCACCATATAAATGAGGAGAAGATCCATAAGTGTGATGTCAGGTTCAGTTATATGGTTGCTGGCCCATTAGTGTAAATCTTCCCGATATTTATTCTCTCGATAACCCAATTCACAAAATCGGTCTGAGTCATCGATTTTGAGCAAAATCTATCGGGTCACACTAGTTTGATGCACATAAAAGGCACATTTAATTTGATCAACTACCCAACCCAGTGACATCACCGATTTTCAGTTGAACCGATCTTACCTACCAAGCTCATTTTCACAACTATGGTTAAAATTGAACCGATATAAAAGTCTTGTGTGATTCTCTCCCCCTTACCCTTCATGCTTTAATACATTGGTTGATTCCTTCTTTATTTTATTCAATATTTGTGAAATATTTTTAATGTTCACATACAAACAACTTAACCCCCTTATTATTTGTACATTGTTTATTTTAATTTTGGTTTGGCTGGAAAGGTCAACAAGGAAACATTGGTTCTCAATGGAGGTTTGTGATCCCTCCATATGACTTGGAAGGTGGGATGTTAGCTAAGGTTCAAGGTGTGGTATGACTAATCGGAGATGGTGGTTGCACGATGATACAAAAGATGGTGGCAATGGTGTTTTGAGAATGGTCATTTGTGTCGGCAGAGGCGGAGCCAAGAAATTTTTTTAGGATTATTTTTTATGTTTTTATCAACACTTCAATTTTACCTTTAGCATACTAGTATCCAAATTTAAAATTTGTGTACCAAATATACTACTTATAAACTTTGTCTTTTCAAAAAAGACATTAACAAACTCATTGGAACTATGCCAAATATGAAATTATTTTCTACATGTAGCTAAAATTTGGAAGTTTTTTACACTTCTAAAAAAATGATGAGTTTAACCATCGATTACTTGTCATACTTTATATTATATTATAAGTTGATAATATCAACCGTCGAACATCATACTCAACATCCCTTTGAACTATTAAAAAATTAACTTTTGTTATTTGCAAGATTATCCAAATATGAAAAAGGGTTTGTCAGGTAAAAATATGCAATAAGGCTCAATTTCTCAAATGTTCTAATGGAAATTGTGACTTTTATAGAGATTTTGCATGTCCAAAACATATCATTCTCCTTCTTTTCCGATTGCAAAATATTGTTTTATAAACTTTGTGAATGGCATATTGTAATGCTTTATTGTTGTTACTTTTGTGTTTTTTTTTTGTTGAGAAATTAATGTTGCTTATATGTCATGGAGATATCTACAACTATTCAATAGCATTATTAAAAAAAGGATGAAAAATCATGCTTTAATTTCTTTCCTTATATAATATTCAACGATATAGAGAGAGCTCCATTAATGAATAAAGCTAATTAACTAAAGTTTTTTTATATACTTTTCTATATATTATATCAATGCATGTATACTGTGTTGGAAAACAAACTTTTAATTCATTTTTTTTCCAACCCTTACTTTACAAGTACAAGAAAAATACAAAAAACAACAAATAAAAAACCTTCAAGTAAAGATAAAATGTAATTATTGCTAAATGGTTAGTGATAGATGTTTTACAACAGAGCAATATTAGTTGCTAAAATCAACATTGCTAAATTTTGTTAATTTTGTGAAATTTTAGTGGTGAGAATTTGGTCCAACAATTTTTTTTTGTTAATTAGAGATAAAAACTTTTATGTTTTGCTTTAGTTTTAGTTTATATGGAATGAAACACTTTACTTAAAACGCTTGAGAATCAATGATACAATAATTTATTAACAATTTATCAATATCACTCTTTTGACCGGCTAAACCTCAGACATGATGATTTTTTAAGTTCAAAAAAGCAAATGAAACGCCTTATGTTTAATTTTTTTTATTAAAATTTATTTAATTTTAATGTATAAACTTTGTCATATTGAAAAAGACACCAAAAAAGGCATCGAAATTGAGGCTTATTTGAAGCAAACTTTTTTTTTTATATTGTTGAGTAGAGGAACAATTGTCAAATTTAAGTTACAAGCTATTAGTGAACCTGTCACCGACAGTGATACTAGCTTCCAATAATTTTAATCACATAGAAACCACTTTTGTTATTCTCAAGACTCTTATATTGGATGAATCTGGTAAAGTTCTTGCATGTTGAGAAAAAATAGAAATTTGTGAATCTTGAAAAAATTGAGCTTCAAAAGAAGAGGTTTCTTCTTCTACTTTCTTCAATCGAAGACATTGATTATTTTCTTGCCTTTTACCTTTCTTTTGTGACTTGAAAATCAGTGATATGTTTGTTTATGTCGTACTGATGCTTTGTTGTTCAACATTTTATCCAGGTCCATGATGTCTGTCTACATGGGTATGTGTCTTGAACATCAACTGAACAATTTTTCATTGAAATTTCTCTTTAAATGAATATAATGCCATATAAAATTTCCACTTGCTCAATTTTTTTATTAGCTAGTATTTGCCATTAACTCCCTTTCCAAACTTTGTTTTTATTTTTCACTTTCTTATTTTCCTCCATACATGATTTACATGCATGATTTGACTGTTTATAACATCATGTTCCCTTCAAATATCACCCCTTTGTAAAAAAGCATGCCTTTCTATATATCATTGATTATGATGTTTAATCGATTTCAGACTTTGTCCCTTTTCAAGATTTTCATGCATAATCTAACTTGGATAAAACATAATCCCTTCAAACCTTAACCCTCCCCCAATTTCTATGTCTTTCCTTTTATATCCCTTGAGAACTACTTAATTGAAATGTTACCGCTATCATTTTATAAACTAGGCACGAAATATTTAGATTAGGCATTATTAAATATTTTACAATTTTTATTTTAATCCATTATAATAAGCTTACATTTCGTCAAGTTGTAAGGATAAAAGTGAGTCAAATTGAGTTGAATCTAGTTGGAACTGACTAGTGACTCAATGTAAATTGGTTCAATTTGAATTCGTGGTAAATTTTATTTCTATAGATTTTTCCAATTTCAATTCATCTAGACTCCAATTTGTGAACTCAAATTGGAAAATTTGTGAGTAGACAATAATGTGTTTTCATGTTTATAGAAAGAGAAATATAACTGCAAACTCCATGGCTAATCTAGTTGGTGCATTCACATCTTTTTCGTTGCATTGGATCCCTGATATATTAGATTTTCATGTTTTCCAATTTATTTAATTAACAAGTTTAATTTCTAGTTCAAATTCACCTAATTTAGTTTATGAATTAAGTTTATTGAACTAATTAATAAGTAACTATTTAAATAGATTTTGAATTGGTTCAACTTATTCTTTTACCTATCAATTTACTTAAGAACTTAATAAAATTCTTTGATTCATGTTCCCCTAATCTTTTTGTTCTGATTTTTAATGAACTCTTTGATATGTGGTAGAGGATCAATTGGTTTTTGAGTGCAAACATAGTTGGAATGTCTTGACCCATTGTGATACTTTCATATTAATGTTTATGAAAAAAAAGAAACTAATTAGAATGTATTACTATAAGATTTTTTTTACATTGTCAATTAATCAAAGTTTGTCATATATGATTGGACGTTGACTTTTATTATAAGTACTTTAAATATCATACCTAGAATGATTTTTAATCATTTGACAGTGTAATTTTTTTATACTAACAATACATAAAAAATTATTTATTTATTTACCATAGTCATTTGTTTACTCTCAAATCCTCCTCAACTTTCCATATTTTTTCCTCTTCTCATTTCTCCTTACCTAATGCTCTACATGTGTATTATAACGTTAAGTTTCATTCAAATCTCAACTTCCCATTTGATGTGTCTTTTTGTTTGTATCTCTTAATTATTATATTTCATTAACATCATGCAATTATTTAGTTTGCATGGTATAAAATATTTGGATCAGACATGTGTTTTATTTATTTCATACTTCTATTTTAGTTTGATGTTTTTCTTCTCCACTTATTTACTTTTTATTTTATTTTTTTTTTCATAAATCTTACTTTCATGGTATTGGTTGGATTCTATAACTTTTAAAAGCAATTAAAAAAAATTCTACGAGTTCCAATTGTACTTGTTTGACTTAGCTTAATGTTTCATTTATTTTTTATTTAATTTAACACTTGAATATCTCTCCTTGTCCATTTTTTAAATTTATATGGAAACTTTATTAAAGCTTACAATTTCACAATTTCTCCACATCCCTCTGTATATCATATCATATTATTTATCATACTCATACTTCTCTCGTTTTCTTTCACCATGCATCTTTTTTTTCCTATTGAAATACTTGTTTAGTCATTATTATAGTTTTACTCATTTGAGTGATGATATAACAAATAAAATCATTGATGAATTACAAAGATGATTATACCTCGTCGTTTCTTAATAAAAATAAATTAACAGAAGACTAAAGACATACATGCATTTAAATAAAATCAAAGATCAAATACTTTTTTATATTAAAATTGACTAAATTTTCAAGAAAGAAAAAAAATACATTTTAAAGCAAATGATGTAAATAGAATGTTGATATAGATTCTAGCTTCTCGTATGCATGTCTGATACATATAGGGTCAAAAAGAAAATGAATGAGATTTCAAGATGAAATTGAATGGATGAACAGAAGAAGGAGTTCTAGAATTATTGCTTTAGAGGAGAAGAAACATAAGGAAAGAGAGAGGAAACTAGCTTTGGCATTAGAAAGGAAGAACAACTTAGTCAATCATGAAAAAGAAAAAGGAAAGGCAACAATGGATGTACGAGATGACTTGAGTGATTTTAGTGAGGATGAAGAAGGTCCAACCAGGAAGGGACACAAGAATAAAGAACTTTATCAATTGATCTCTTTAATCAAGGTGTGCCTCCATATTTTATTTTAATTTTAAACATCTTAATTGAACAGAACAAAAATATTATAAATATTTCTTCTTGAATGCAAATGTCTATGTAGCTTCTTTACTTTTGCTGCTTTTATAGCATATATGATTTGTGGATCCCACGATGTGAACTCATTGAATATTTGTGAGTTGCAATATATAGTTTACTAATGTCAAAATTTTAGTTGCTTGAATTGGTATAAATAAATAATGACATCTTTTTGTTCATTCAGATTTTTTTTTTTTAAAAAAAGGTACATTTCTTCATAATTTTATATGTGGTGTAGTATACATATATAGTCAATGACATCTTTTGGTGGATTTGAAAATATTATTGTTAGAAGATAATGTGTCTCACTTAAATAATTTTTTTTATATATGATAGAATTTACAAAATTGATATATAACTTTGCTTTAAAAAAATCAAGTACACACCTCTTCGTGAAATTGGGTCTATTTTAGATAGGAATTTTCATGATAAATTATTAATTCCAATAAACACAAAATATAAAAGAATAAGGAGTTCAATATAATATTATTAATTATCAAGCTCATAAGACTCGGTTCTTTATTGGTAGTGTTTTTGCCTCAACTCTTTAAGTAAACTTTGTGAGGCAATTAATTCTCTAAAGCAACCCATTTGATCATGCTTTGAACTACCATCTAATTTCTTACTAATTTATTTTATACATCAATATTTTTATCAACAAAACATCTCTATCATCCACTTCTTTCCTAACATATTAATTTTGTTTAATATAATTCCATCTCTAACATATATATATATATGTATATATATATGTGTGTATATATATATATATATATATATATATATATAAAAGGATTTGCTAACATTTACATAGTTATTTTTTATTACGAGTGAGTTAACAAACTATATAATTGTTATACTTTAAGACAAACTCTAGTTATAACTTGTGAATGCACTCGTATTGAAAAACAAGTGTGTACGATAGAAAACATCACAAACATTTGATAACATACACATGTTTTTTATGAGTGTTAACAAGCTACATCATTGATGTATTTTAAGAAATTATTTAGTTATCGCTTGCTAATTAACATACTTGTACTGTACGTTCACATATCCTATATATATATATATATATATATATATATATATATATATATATATATATATATTTGCTGAAATACTAAACGTTGTACCCTTTCTCATGACAAAGATGAGTCTCCCATTTGTTTTTTTCTGGAAAGTATGCTTTGTATTTCCTTTGCCCATTCACTTTTTCTACCATTTCAAAGTCTATACAGGAATTAGAAAGACACTGTGAGAATACAAGCACTTCAAGATCAAATGGCATGCTTATAACTATCTTCAAGCAAACATAACTAGATTTTGCAGTAGCACCTGCCAACACTTTTCCACTGCATGTGATTTTTCCTTAATATAATGATATAAATACTATTGTTGTACTTTTCACTTGTAGACTCATCTTTAAATGGCATGCCATTAAGGAACATCCTTCAAATAATCACAGATTTCCTACAGATATAATAAATTCATGACCATAATTGTATATTTAAATTCATGACCACATGTAACAATTAGCAATTCTCTCACCTTATAATTTAAAACACAGATATAATAACGTACTTAAAGTATTTTTACTTCATTTGTTGTTTCTAACTCAAACTCGGATTTATTCAAACTTAGACAAAATTAATTATAGAGAAATTTAAACATTATCACAATTGAGTTTTTAGAGTTTAGAAAATGTTTGAAGTTCCCATATCTACACATACCCATTATTGGAATGTAGAGTGCAATTATTTTTCACCCCTATTTTTTCTCGCTTGTTAATTATTATTATTATCTTTTGAAAGTTTAAATGTTTTTTATTTCTATATAAGTTCATTTTTTTATTTTTAATTTCTGTAAGTTCATTTTTTAAAATTTTAATCCTAAGATATTTTGTTCATTTTTAATTCCTATAAATTTTTATTTTTTTAATTTCTGTAGGATTTTTATTTATAATCTCTATAAGTTTGTATTTAGAAGGATCAAAATTTAAAAATAGTAAATTTACAAGAATTAAAAATAAAAAATATTTTACAGAAATTAAAATTAAAAAGACACAAACTTACTACTAAAACTAAAATTAAAAAAAATTAAAGTTATAAAAAAAACACTAATTTAGGTATTAAAAAAAACATATTTAAGACTAGAGAGTAAAACTCTATTTTTGTGAAGACTCGAGAGTAAGTCTAGTTGAACCATTAGTATAGCTATTGTTGGCCCACCAAGAAAGAACCTTATCCTTACCCAAGGTTTCCATGGGTGCGAGAGGGACCATAACGAGACAGAGTTATCTCAAGTTCGAATCTTTGGAAAAAATTCTAACCTCGGATGTTTTTCACTTAGATGAACCGTTTGAGAAGCCAAATTACTATATATGAGACATTAGAGAGCAATAGTTAGTCGTTCTACTTCTCAACCCTTTTTGGTAATTTTCTTTTGTTTATTACTTTTCTCCTTCTCTTTTATTTCTTCCTTGATTGATGCATGTTGAACAACTGAGAATCGATTTCTGGGTATTCATATAAGCATTTCTTTGCACATTTGATGGGTTAAGCTAGAATTACAATTTAGTCACTGTTTCCTAGCCCCTGTTTGTGATAATGCTACCTCTCTTCTTTACTCTCTTAGCATAAGAATATTTTATGTATTCAATTAATAATGTCTTTATGAATAGAGAATGAGGGGTTTGCGAAGCCTTGAGGATTGGAAACCGGGAGTTGTCAACTATTTGGATGCATTGCAACTGCAGGAAAAACTGGCCTTGGATAGAAAACTTCATAGGATATTTGATACTCCCTAAATACACTGTTGGAAAAAGGTAAATTGTTCACAATTTGTTAATCCCCCAATCAGAGTTGGACAAAATTGGAGCTGGACTTCACTATACACAAAGGGGAGGAGACATTACATTTCATTGTTCCCACCAAGCCATTTTGTATCCTATCATTGCTCCGCGACATGGGACTTGGCGCTCAAAGTTTTGTAGAGAAAATTGAGCTAACCATAATTAAACTGGCTGCTATGTATGGTGTGACAGCTTGTCCTGGACAAAGTTGTGAGACTGGGATATGGATTGGAGAAAGGAAGATAGGTGCGATTGGTGTTTGAATATAAAGTGAAATCACTTCTCATGGGATGTCATTTAACATTGATCCTGATTTGAACTACGTTTAGAACATTGTTCCCTGTGGAATTGTGGATAAAGAAGTAACATTTTTGAGAAGGGAGACAGATTCTGTCCTTCCTGAGGAAGAAATAATACAGGAGCAGTTAATCTCACGTTTTGCAAGAATTTTTGGTTATAGTGACCTAATCCGGAAGAAGGATGCTTCAATATTTTTTGATAAAGAAACTGAATGAGATTCAAGTAGCAGATAATTGTATAACATTTGTTTTTTCTTTCTTTCATTGTTTGAAAAATCTTGCATGATACATAAATTGGTCAAATCATGTGCAGTCTGCATTTGTTTCTTTCTTTTTTTCTTTCTGTGATAGACTGATAGTTGGTAATCATAAACCTAATTCAATAGATTGATTTCAGTAATTAAATAATATGTTGTGTGTTGAATGATAAAAACACATTACTCAACTTTGTATATTTGATTGTTTGCGACTTTTTTTTCCTTCTTCTCCGGTGACTTGAAAAGTAGATATAATAGTCAATTTGGGTACAATGGCGATGAAAAATGCATCTTTACAATACTAAGATGTTGATTCCCTCATTCTCACACTCATCCTATCTTTACACGAGTACTGCAGGTGTTAAATAGTGAGTGAGTACTTAATAGGTAGTGTGTTGTGATGTTAACATGAGTTGCAACATGGAAGTGATCTTGACTTCATGACCGTGTGTGCTAATTGCTAAATAATGTGCTACGATATTGTTGTGGCATATTTATTCCTCTTAAGATCGGGTGTTGAAAATCAGACCAGAGATTGTTGTGTTGATGAATCTGTTTGGTTGGTTGTTGAGACTACAAACTTCAATTAAATTCCTTTTCCAATCAGAACAAATTTACGTCTATCACGTGACCAAACAAATAGCAAAGTAAAGAGCAAGGAGAGCTATGGACTTTCTGATGACAACATAGACAATAAACTTATTTGAAATATCCATTAGTTTTGTTGAGACTAATCTCTACTAGGAAACTTGATTGGCCATTTTTAGTGGGATTATTTTCTCCTAACCACGTTTTTTTATTCACAAGACTCAAACTCAAGGCCTTACATAAGGGAATCAAGTCGAGAACCACTCGGACCAATGACTTCTTAGTTAAGACAACAAGCTAATAAATCAAAGTCACTTGCACTTAGCTGGGTAAGATTACTTTCCAGGAGCATGAAGCTTCTTCCTCTCAGGGAAGCATCATTTTCCTATCCACATGCACGACATAAACACTATAGCGAGTTCATTATATTCCTACTTGTAACTGGTTAGTTTGTGTGCAATTCTATAATTGTGTAGAACTCAATAACGAACGAATTCTACTTATATACACATCATGTTTATGAAAGATATTTATACACAGAAAAAGGTAAATTTTCTATACATAGTAGGATTTGCTCCATTAAAGTATTTAACCTTTTTTTACATGGTATTTGATACAATTTTGAGGTCTCTCACAGATATTTTAATAGAGGATGTGGGTTTTTTTTTTTTTTTAATTTGGTCTGGAATAAAATTTTGCTTTTAATAATGGAGGTTTTTAAATCAAAATGTCTTGTTTAGAATCAAACTTGGATGTGAGACTACAGCTCCAAATATTCTTTCCGCCGAGAAAAAACATACGGTCCATGTCAACAAGAATAAAATAGAATTTGCTCTAGCAATCTTAACTATATATTTTACTTATAGACTAATTGGCTAGTTAAATCAAATTGATTCATCAATAATGTTCTGAAGCAGCTCCCCTTGAATGCAAAAGCACATTTCTACATGGTTGATTGTTTATGCAAGTGACTTTGATTCATGAGCTTGTTGTCTTAACCAACAAGCCATTGGTTAGAATGGTTCTCGACTTGATTCCCTAAAGTAATAAGAACTTGAATTCAAGTTTTGTAGATAAAAAAAAACGTGATTAGGAAAAAAAATTTCACTAAAGATGACCAATCAAGTTTCTTGATAGAAATTAGTCATCAACAAAACTAATGGATACTTTACATCAATATCATAGTGACCCAAAAAATAAGCTTATTGTCTAAGCTGTCATCAGAGAGTCCATAATTCTCCTCATGATTATTTTGCTCTTTCCTTTGCTATTTGTTTGGTCACGTCACAAACATAAACTTGTTCTGATTGAAAAAAGAATTTAATTGAAGTTTGTAACCTCAACAGCAAACCAAACAGATTCATCGTCACAACAATCTCTAGTCTGATTTTTCACACCCGATCTTAAGAGGAATAAATATGCCACAACAATACCGTAGCTCATTATTTAACAATTAGCACACTCGGTAAGTCAAGATCACTTCCATGTTGCAGCTCATGTTAGCATCACAATACACTAACTACCAAGTACTCACTCACTATTTAACACGTGCAATACTAGTGTAAAGATAGGATGAGTGTGAGAATGAGGAATCAACATCTTAGTATTGTAAAGATGCATTTTTTAACCGCCATTATACCCAAATTGAATATTATATCTACTTTTAAAGTCACCGGAGAAGAAGGAAAAAAAAAGTCGCAAACAATCAAATATACAAAGTTGAGTAATGTGTTTTTGTCATTCAACACATAACATTATTTAATTATCGGAATCAGTCTATTGAACTAGGTTTATGATTATCAACTATCAGTCTATCACAGAAATTCAGAAAGAAAAAAAAAAAAAAAAAGAAACAAATGCAGACTGCACAGGATTTGACCTATTTATGTATCATGCAAGATTTTTCAAAGAATGAAAGAAAAAAAAACAAATGTTATACAATTATCTGCTACCTAAATCTCATTCAGTTTCTTTATCAAAAAATATCGAGGCATCCTCCTTTCGGATAAGGTCATTATAACCAAAGATTCTTGCAAAACATGAAATCAACTGCTCCTGTATTATTTCCTCCTCAGGAAGGAAAGAATTTGTCTCCCTTCTCAAAGATGTTACTTCTTTATCCACAATTCCACATGGAACAATGTTCTTAAAGTAGCTCAAATCAGGATCAATGTTAAATGCCATCCCATGAGAAGTGATTCCACTTGATATCCGAACACCAATCGCACCTATCTTCCTTTCTCCAACCCATACCCCAGTCTCACCACTTTGTCCAGGACAAGCTGTCACACCATACATAGCAGCCAGTTTAATCATGGTTAACTCAATTTTCTCTACAAAATTTCGAGCGCCAAGTCCCATGTCACGGAGCGATATGATAGGATACAAAATGGCTTGGTGGGGACCATGAAATGTAATGTCTCCTCCTCTTTGTGTATAGTGAAGTTCAACTCCAATTTTGTCCAACTCTGATTGGGAGATTAACAAATTGTGAACAGTTTGCCTTTTTCCAACAGTGTATGTAGGGGGGTGTTGCAAAGACAGAAGAGTATCACATCTCCTATGAAGTTTTCTATCCAAGGCCAGTTTTTCCTGCAGTTTCAATGCATCCAAATAATTGACAACTCCTAGTTTCCAAACCTCAAGGCTTCGCAAACCCCTCATTCTCTATTCACAAAGACATTATTAATTGAATACATAACATATTCTTATGCTAAAAGAGTGAAGAAGAGAGGTAAGCATTATCACAAACAGGGACTAGGCAATAGTGACTAAATTGAAATTCCAGCTTGAACCTATCAAATGTGCAAAGAAATGCTTATATGAATACCTAGAAATCAATTCTCATTCGTTTAACATGCATCAATCACGGAAGAAAGAAAAGAGAAGGAGAAAAGTAATAAACAAAAGAAAATTACCAAAAAGGGTTGAGAAGTAGAACGACAATTATTGCTCTCTAATGTCTCAGATATCTTAATTTGACTTCTCAAACGGTTCATCCAAATGAATATATCTGTCCTAGGTTAGAAATTTTTTCAAAGATTTGAACTTGAGATAATTTTGTCTCGTTCTGCTCCCTATCATATCGCTTGGGTAAGGATACGTTCTTTCTTGGTGGGCCCACAACAACTATACTAATGGTTCAACCAGACTTAATCTCGAGTCTTCACAAAAATAAAGTTTTACTCTCTATTCTTAAATATGTTTTTTTTTTATACCTAGGTTAGTGTTTTTTTTTAATAAGTGTAATTTTTTTTAATTTTCATTTTAGTAGTAAGTTTGTGTCTTTTTAATTTTAATTTCTGTAAAATATTTTATTTATTTTTAATTCTTGTAAATTTACTATTTTTTAATTTTGATCCTTCTAAAAACAAACTTAAAGATTATAAATAATAAATAAAAATCCTACGGAAACTATAATTAAAAAAATACAAATTTATATAGGAATTAAAAATGAACAAAATATCTTAGGTCTAAAATTTTAAAAAATGAGCTTAGAGGAATTAAAAATAAAAAAACGAACTTATATAGAAATAAAAAACATTTAAACTTTCAAAAGATAATAATAATAATAATAATAATAATAATAATAATAATAATTAATAATAAACGAGTAAAATATAGGTGAAAAATAATTGAACTCCACATTCCAATAACGAGTATGTGTAGATATAGGAACTTCAAACATTTTCTAAACTCTAAACTCAATTGTGATAATGTTTAAATTTCTATAGAATTAATTTTGTAACCTAAGTTTAAATAAACCCGAGTTTGAGTTAGAAGCAACAAATGAAGTAAAAAAAACTTTAAGTATTATTATATATGTGTTTTAAATTATAAGGTGAGAGAATTGCTAATGATACATATGGTAATGAATTTAAATATACAATTATGTTCATCCTTTGTTTTTAAGGTTAATATTTTTGGGTGTCAGGACGTGGCGAATCTAGAAAATAAATCAAGGAGGACACTCAAAAGTTCAAATACATATCCAGAAAAATAATTACAATGTGAAAATTGAATTCTGAAAACTGATTAATGAAATAAAATAATCAATAACACCAAAAAATTGGGTGCATAAATACAAGGAATCAATATAAAGAAATTCACAATAATACCAAAAACACAGGATTTTAACAAGCATAAATTGGGGAATAAACAAATCAGATAGATTTGAAAGAAAAACAATAATAACAATAAAAAGAATCAATCTTTACTCTCAAACAATCTAAAGAACAAATGGCATTTAAGTACTCATACTATTTTTACAGTGAGGGCCAAAGTGAAATGAAACAGACAGAGTTAAGAGTTAGAGTTAATTAAATAATTGGGAAGGAAGGAAAAGCACAAAAAGAAAAAATAAAAGACTTCTCAACAAAAGAATAATTGAATGGGGTTAGCTGGCACAAGTTATGAAGCTTCCACCAAACAATAAACAAAGTGTGTCCAAACTCCAACCTCCAACATAGTCCAAACCAAACTTCATTTTCCACTCCACTAACTAACACAATCAATTATATATCAGTAATATCACAAATAATTAAATCATAATGATGCTTAAACTTTAAAGAGAAAAAAGACAAACAAAATCAAGCAAATTGCTGAAAATGTGCGAGAATGACAAGTGAAAAAGGGGCAAGAAATTAGCAAACCTGATATATAATTGGTGTAAAAATGGAAGCACGGGCAGTGGGAAATTAATGGACTTCAGATATGCAGCAGTTGCAAAGGAAAGGATGAAATCAATGGACTTCAGATATGCAGCAGCTGCAAAGGAAAGGATGATGCAAAAATGAATTCGGTGCAAACACAGAAGAACACACTAGAAAGTAACTGTTGAAAGAGAGAAACAGAGGCATACAATGTTGAAACGGTGTGTCTCAACTACACAAAATTTATATAGGCTGAATGTAATAATTACAAATAAATATAGGAGATTTTATTTATATAGGCTGAATGTAATAATTACAAATAAATAGAGGAGATTTTATCCCTATAAACATAACATGACATGCCTATAAAATAAATCTAAACATTAACTATAAATATCCTTATCAACTTTCCAACAATAGCAGTGGATATTCTGCAGAGAACACAATATCACCATCCCTTTCCTTACTCAATCATTTCTGGTTTAATTATAAGGACTCAAACTAAGAATTCATATATAAAATACATATTAGAAATTATAGACTAAATAAAGACTAAGATTGAAAGCAATAGATAGGCTGAGTGTGTGTGTCTCTTAGATCTAGAATTGTTAATAGATAGGGTTGGTGGAAAACTATCCCGAGGCAAAGCAATAATAAAAGCCAAGGAATCTAACATCAACCCTTCAACAAATTATCCCGATCAATCTCCACAAAACACATGCAACAAATTAACATTTTTTTACAAAAGAAACCCACATACCTGTTTCCATTTTTATTTTATTTTTTTCAGATTGAAGGCAAAAGGGAGAAAAAACAAAAATAGGACACTCAAAAAAGCTTAATTGTAAACGAGAGAAAAGAAGAGGAAACACACCGCCTCCCCGCCTCGGAGTCGGAGTCGGAGGCTCGTAGCCTCGGAGTCCAGAACAGAAGCCCAGAAAGGCAGAAACGGAAGCGGAAGCGCGGAGGTTTGTGGCCGCAGTGGCGGACTGGCAGTTCTGGCGAACAAGCCAAGGAGGAGCAGAACGCGTGGCGTGGACGGCGTGGTCTAGGGCGAGACTCGACAGGAAGGAGAGCACAGGGAACATAACGCGTGGTCTCTCATTCTCTTGGTTGGGTATTTTGTGAAATTTTTTGAAAATAAGGATATATGAGTAATTTAATTTAAAAATTTAGGGGGGGCACTGCCCCCTAACCTAATACGTAGGTCCGCCTCTGCTAGTAACCTCTCAAAGGTGTCTCTTGTATCTCATCCAAGGCCAAGAGAATCAATGTTTGCCATGCCTAGCGATAGCCGTACAAAGCTATCTCTTTTTCCACATCAAGAAGATTCCGTGTCCAGACTGAATCCTCATGGACCAGTTCCTCAACAGGAACCAAATTCATCATTTCTACAAATTCTCTTAGGAGGTGAAACAAATAATTATGGAGAAGGAGGAGGTACTCTTATAGGCCAGCCAGAAGAGGTATCTCCACAGCTTCCTCTGAACAACGATAATGATGATCATGAGGAACCCAACTTAGAACTTCACCTCTAAGTATAGTACTGGTTGATCTGCTATGTATGGAAGACTAAGGGCATGTTTAATTTCTATGTTCAAAAATAGTTTTAGTTTCTTAGAATTAAAATATTTAAAACTTGTTTGATTGCAGTTGAGGGAAAATCTTCTCTCTACATTGAAATTAAAAGAGTGTCTCACTTTCCTATTTCCGTGATAATTGTTTATTCTTTTCGATTTTTGACTGCTGAATGCATCTCCAATGGGAGATGCTTACGGGATTTCTTAGCCTAAGCACCCGTTTCTTGGCGTGAAACCCCCTATTTCCGTTATTCCCAACCACATGCACAACAATCAAACCAACACTGACCTCAAGAAGAGAGGAGCGACGGCGACGGTCTTTCTTCTTCTTCCTGTTCTTTGCCTTCTCGAAGCTTTTGGAGTGGGTGTGGGTGGAGCCGTGGAGAAGAGGGACGCGTTTCGTGAGTGGAGAAGGGAGAGAGCAGAGAGCGGAAGGGGAAGAGAGGAGAGGGCTGCGTGTTCGTGACTGGAGAAGAGGAACGCGTGAGGTTTGGAAGCGCTTCTAGTTCTGGATAATGGAGAAGATGAAGGGCTGGAGCTGGACGCGTGCGGGCTTTTTAAAAGAAAAAAAAAATAGTATGATGCATTGGAGCAACAAAAAGAACCGTGTGAAAAAGAAGATTTATATGTATCTCATTAATTTTTATTTATGAAAATTGAGTAATGTGATAGTGGACGCGTGTGAGTTTCAACTGCTATACCACAACAAAAATAGATTTATATGTATCTTATTAATTTATATTTATGAAAACTTAAAAAATATTTAAATTTTATTAAAAAAGTTATAAATATATATTTTTTTTTTACTTTTTTATGATTTATTATATTTAAGTAAAATATTGAATAAATTCTTTAAAAATTACATGATGAACTAAAAAAAATATTACAGGACTTCAAAAAATTACTTAAACAACCCAATTAATTATCTCCCATGACATATGCTCTTTACTATTTGGTAAAATCAGATTACATGTCATGTACTGCTTACTCATCATTGCTAATTGCTGATTGGTAACCAGCCAAAACTGGAGTCATGAACACGTGCATTGTCATATATACATTTATAACCATTTTGTCAATGTCTCTACACACGTGTGTTGATGATATTGAGTCATGAAACTGCTGATTGTTAACCATTCGAAAATGCATTGCATATCAGTTAGTTGGCCAGCAGAATTTACGTTTTCAACCATTAAGAAAACAGAAGATAATCACAAAAATATCTTTTAGCTGTTTTGGTTTTTAAAATCTTATTTTGAAAACAGTTTAAAACTTAATAGATTTTGGAGAGAAAATGATTCATAAATAGTCTAAATTTGTTTTAGAAAACTGAAGGGATTCAAACAGGCCATAAAATCCTTTTCATTTTTTGTTAAATAGATACTTACTATCTCTGTTGTACCTTAAGAGTATGTTCAATTTGCTTGCTTAGTGTGGACAGACTTAATATGTTTTGAATTGAAAACTATTACTGTTTGCTTGGCCAACAACTAGCAAAGTTTTCTGCTTTGAATTCGCTCTACCATGCCCAGCTTAATGGGTTCATAGGACAAGGTATTATATATAACAAGACAAAATTTTGCAAATTAAAGTTTTTTTTTCTTCTTGGCACATTATGCACTATTTTAGATTTTCCTAGAATTAAATTTTCAAAAATTAACATTAGAAGATTGTAATTATGTTTGAAAGTAACATTTTATTACAAACAAATATAGGAGATTTTATTCCTATAAACATAACATGATATGCCTATAAAATAAATCTAAACATTAACTAAAAATATCCTTATCAACTTTCCAACAATAGCAATGGATATTCTGCAGAGAACACAATATCACCATCGGTGGCGGATCTAGGATCCTAGATCAGTGGGGGTAATTTATTTAAAAAATAAAAATTGATAATTATCATTATTATATGAGATAATTAGATTCAAACACGAAGATAAGAGGTACAAAATATAAAGTTTTAAGATAAATATTTGCATTTTATTAAAATAAGAGGGTACATTTACTTACTTTTACATGTGAACTGGTAAGGAAATTCAAATACATAAAATTAGGAGGTTCAAAATATAAAATTGTGGGTGTAAAATATAATACTTTTTTGCATTTTATTAAAATAAGATGATATATTTACTTACTCTTACATGTGAATTGGTAAAGAGGTTCAAATACATAAAATTAGAGGGTACAAAATATGAAATTATGGGGTATAAAATATAATATTTTAGAACAAATACTAGTGATTTTATTGAAATGAGGGGGTGCATCTGCCCCACCCTCATTACAATATAGATCCGCCGGTGATCACCATCCCTTTCCTTAATTATTTTTGGTTTAATTATAAGGACTCAAACTAAGAATTCATATATAAAATACATATTACAAATTATAGACTGAATAAAGACTAAAAGCAATAGATAGGGTGAGTGTATGTGTGTCTATTACATCTAGAATTGTTAATAGATAGGGTTGGTGGAAAACTATCTCGAGGCAAAGCAATAATAAAAGCAAGGGAATCTAACATCAACCCTTCAACAAACTATCCCAATCAATCTCCACAAAACACATGCAACAAATTAACATTTTTTTACAAAAGAAACCCACATACCTGTTTCCATTTTTATTTTGTTTTTCAGATTGAAGGCAAAAGGGAGAAAAAACAAAAATAGGACACTCAAAAAAGCGTAATTGTAAACGAGAGAAAATAAGAGGAAACACACCGTCTCACCGCCTCGGAGTCGGAGTTGGAGGCTCGTAGTCTCGGAGTCCAGAACAGAAGCCCAGAAAGGCAGAAACGGAAGCGGAAGCGCGGAGTTTGTGGCCGACGGTGGCGGACTGGCGGTTCTGACAAAGGAGCAGAACGCGTGGCGTGGACGGCGTGGTTTAGGGTGAGACTCGAAAGGAAGGAGAGCACAGAGCTTCTGCGTGTTCTCTCATTCTCATGGTTATGTATTTTGTGAATTTTTTTGAAAATAAGGATATATGAGTAAATTTAAGGGGGGGCATACGTAGGTCCTCCTTTGCTAGTAACCTCTCAAAGCTGTCTTTTGTATCTCATCCAAGGCCAAGAGAATCAATGTTTGCCTAGAAAACTGAAGGGATTCCAACAGACCATAAAATCCTTTTCATTTTTTTGTTAAATAGATACTTACTACCTATTGTACCTTAAGGCTTTGTTTGGGAGAGGAATTTTGGAGGGGAAGGGAAAGGTTTATGTAGAGGCATCTCCTTGTTTGGGAGTTTTAATTTTTGAGGGAAAGGATTTGAGGATTTTCAAAATTCCTCTGAAATCCTCCAAAACCTTAAAATTGTTGTCCCCCTATTTGGGGGTTTTTAGAAGGAAAAGTAACTAAAATTATTATTATACCAGTCAGTGTTAATAAAATTACTATCCTACCCTAATCAGTGTAAAATATATAATGTATTAATTTTTTAAATAAGGAAAAAATTTCTTATTAACTTTCTATTTCTCTCTCTTAATATATTTTTAACTCCCAAACAAGAAGAAAGGAACTTCCCTTATTTTCCTCCCTTTCCTTCCCCTCCCTTCTCCTTGAATCTATTTCTTTCCCCTCCCCTCCTAACTCCCAAACAAAGCCTAAGAATATGTTCAATTTGCTTGCTTAGTGTGGACAAACTTAATATGTATTGAATTGAAAACACTTAGTGTTTTCTTGGCCAACAACAAGCAAAGTTTTCTGCTTTGAATTCGCTCTACCATGCTGAGCTTAATTGGTTCATAGGACAAGGTATTATATATAACAAGACAAAATTTACAAATTAAAGTTTTTTTTCTTCTTGGCACATTATACACTATTTTAGATTTTCCTAGAATTAAATTTTCAAAAATTAACATTAGAAGATTGTAATTATGTTTGAAAGTAACATTTTAAATGTACGTTAAAAAATCATCTTTATTTAATTGATAAAATAAGCTTTTCAAATGTAAATAAAATATAATTTAAGTCACCAGAATCATTTCTTTACAATCAAACACTTTTCATTTCTTCCAATTGAATCATTTCAATTCATCACAAAATTCATTTTGAAAAGTCTAAAATTTAACGAAACATGTAATAATAATGTGCAAACGTCTTTACTTCCCATAGCCAAGATTCTTGAGCTATCCAAAGACTATTAAATGTGAGCTCATGTAATCGTAAAAATTACCCCTAATTTCATGAATGCCCCACATCACATGTTGAAAGAGATTCAAAAGCTAATTAAACTCCATAATAAATACCATCCTGATTCCCTGCACAATTTGAGCTCCCATCATAAAGTTGGTGGCATGTTATACTGTGAGTAGTTTCATAGAAAAATAGAGTCTTCCAGCAGCTAACTGCACACCAGACAGAAAACATAATTGTAGTGATTTCCACCTCAGTTTTGGCAACAGATAAAGTCCGAAGTTATTACCCTTTATTAATCACCAATTAACGACAAAATAGTTATTCTGTTATTGTCTGTCACCAATCAAAGTTTCTCCGGCCCCTCCAATCCAACATTAGTAAAAGATTAGAGACTATACTTAGTTCAGCATCAACGACAAGGACAGCTAAACCACCTGTTGAAGTATCCTGTTTTTAGCATTTTAGCACATAAAAAAATCAATTATATATAAAGTTGGATATTGCAAAGATTGAAGTGCATCTTGGTGACAAAATAATTCATGAATTTGAATTTAGAAACATCTTCTTTGTATATATAAAGAGACAACTACACACAATGATCCTCCCTTACATATTTTCGGTCTATGCTTAATGAGAAGTCTTGTCCCACTACATATCTTAGTTAAATTTACATACGAAACAGGTCAAAAAATATAATTTTTTTTTTATTTTACTACTTGATATTTTCAAAATTTTATTTTTGATAAGTTAGTCTTGATTCGTTATCTAATAACTTAACAAACTAACCGAATGTCAAATAGATATTATGTTAATTTGTAAATCATCACATATCCAACTTAAACTAATGACAAGTACTAAAATTAAAAATTTAAAAATATCAGATAGTAAAATAAAAAAAAAAGATAATAAACTGAAAAATGAGTATATAATATGTATGAAAATGTATTTTAAGTTTTTTTTTTCTATGGTAAATTTAGTTGTAAGTAAATATTAAAAAAATGTGACATGTGCTTGCATTTAACTATAGACCAAGAATAATCACCATCCTCCAACTATATTTCTTCGTGTGAATAGAAGAGATAACTAAGGCCCATCTTTGATTCATCAAAAGATACAATAATTACATATTACATATCAACCACAAAATAAGATTATATGATATCGTCAATAAAATCAGACAAAATGGTTTTAAAAAGCCCACGACACCCAAAAACTAGCACTTTCTTGAAGTTGACTCAGTTATGTCCTAACGGGTTAAACTTACAAGATTCTATAATTTAAATCAAGGTAAATAAATTCCTTTACACTTTCTCATTTTAAAAGGGTTGATGATATATAAAAAAACCCTTTGCATATTGAAAGATAATGGTGAACCTACCATTACCAAAGACATCACCATATATGGAAACAAAACACAAGACATATATTGGCTAAGCCCCGACACAAGGAGAAGGGAGAATAGTATGTAGAGTCGTTTTCCAAATCCAACACTGTACTACTCTACCGCATGTTATGGAGAGTGTCATTGGCCCTTACAAGAAACCATGAATGCTCAATTGGGATCTAACAAATATAGGGCATACAAGGCACATGTAGTGTCCATTTTAAATCGATTCTTTTTGTTTTTCTCCTATCTTTTTCTTCATACATAAATATATGTATTAATTTTATTTGTCCTTGCTCCATTGGTGTTTGCCCTATATATGAAATGCAGAATCCTTCATCTGCCCAAGTTATTGGCTCTTGAAATTCAGCTCTCTCAGATAACTTATGGTGCTTGCTTGTGTATTCAGAGACCACTTCTAGCACACTCCACTTGCATATGTACAAGAAAAAATGGGTTCATCATATCAAAATTATTATATATGCATGCATGCATTCATGTGACGAGGATTCAACCTCACTTAGCACGCACATTCAAATTTACATGGGCCACGAACGATGTATATTATACACTCGTTATTTAAGATGCATTAAGATAAATAGCTTGAATAAACATTTAAATATTTGACAACAGTAAGTAATAAGTTAGCCCAAAACTGGAGATTTAACCGGTATCTGAAAGTTATTAGGTGAAAACTGAGAGCTATTATTTATTGAATCATAAATACTTGATAAAATATCAAATAAAGTAACATAAATGTATATTGACAAAAATAAAAATATAATATTTTTATATAAAATTCCATTTCATTAATAAATAAAAATAGCACACTTTAATAGGCAACTTACCTTTCATTGTAGATTAATTTCGTATCACTGTATATTTTTGAATACTATTGCATATGTATATTGTGACACTAAGCCCATATAAATATCTTTAAGTATAATTCTAAAATAATAATATAAGGGGTTAAAATAAACATTGCCAAAAAACTTAACATATAAAAGGAATGAGCAAACAGCAAAAAGACTGAGCGAGAAGGTTGCAGTCAAAGGTGTTCGTAAACAAATCCGATCTAATAATGTGAACCGAAAAAACAATGTAGAAAACCGATGATAGAATAAATCAAAAATCAAACGAATAAAAAAAATAAAAACTAATTTTTTTATTAGATCATATCAGATTTGAGTTTAAAAATCAATCTAATCCCATTCAAACCAAACTTATATACATATAAATATATTTTTCTATTCATAAATTTATAATATGACTATTTTTATTTTTATTTCTTATGTTTTAAATGCTTATGTTTATGTTTATGTTTTAAATGTTTTTATAATAAAAAGAACTGACAAAAATAAACACATTTCTCCAAAAAAAGCTCAATCAACATGCAATAAAATGTTATTCTATAAATTACATAACACACCTATCAATTTAGAAGAACCCAAAACCACCATGCTAACCAAGCAAACCAAAAGTAGTGGTCCTGCAGTGACATCAACATTCAACAAAGTTAAAATACTAGCAGATTCTAACAAATAGAGACGAGGGAGGAGGTTAGGGCAAAATCCTCTTCAGATTTACAATAATTTTTTAATAATTAACACTAAAAAGGCCCAACAACATACCGGCCATTTCATGAATCGTCCAGCATTAAATAATTAAATAATAAGTAAAATGTTAAAAACCCAGTTCAAGTGTACTTGCATCTCGAACTCCTCAAAGAACTGACTTAATTTTTAAGTTAGTTCAGTTAAACACATGCAAACTACTTAAATAAATAATATCCTATATTGGAAATATTGCCTCAGGAATTGGAAGTATTGCCTCAAGAAAAGTACTTTTGCCAAAATCTTTTAAAACCCCAAAAATATCATATCTTAAAATGCCAAAAATGGTACCCTAAACAAAATGTGCTGGGTTTGAGAATAGATATCCCACGAGCAGTTCCAAAACAATTTAAATAGACATAAATACAAACTTTAAACCCCATATTGATCCATAAAATATTAATATCAGTTAAATAAATAACTAAATATAATATTTTTTTTAGAGCAAACCCCATATTGATTTCATAAAATATAAATATCAGTTATTTTAGTCCCTTCATAATATTATCATTTTGGCCCTTAACTTTACAAAATATCATTCCCCATTAACCATTAACACAATTCTTGAAAAACTACAGTTAGAAAAGACTAAAATATTTTATAAAATTAAAGACAAAATATACAAGTTTTTTGTGAGAGTAAACAAGAGTACACCCCCATTTTTATGATATTATGTAAAGAATAGGCAAAAAAAATATAATGAATAGCTCTAACAATTGTCAACAAATTAGTAGAAGAACATTATAGCTTCAAGTTCCAACCTCTGGCTAGGCCCCAGCAGAGTGATGGACAAGAATGCAGCGTTTCTGACGCCAATTGCACGTCTAATATTTAAATTCTTCAGGCTCTGCAAAACTAGAAGATTCATCAGTACCTATTTATATATAACAAATTTTCCATGTCTAATAAAGATTTTTTTTTCTCTTTTATAAAAGGAAAAGACAATGACAATGGACACTTTACAACCAACCACCTTTAGCTTCTCAAGCATGTTGTTAATTCCTTATATTCAAAATATATATAATGCCATGCTTTTTTTATTATTATTTGTTATCAAGTGAGTCAAGGGTTGCTTCTCAACCTCATCAACATCTTTAATGATGATTGTTCTGGCAACAACACGCACCTGATATTGACACAACACAGTGACATGTGTTCCAATCACCGGTAATATAGCCCTATATGCTGGTCTTTGAGCTCCTCCAATATATCCAACTAAGAACGCAACGTTTGTGTTTTAAGAGACGCTTTTGTTAGTGTTTTGGAATAAAATGAGATCCGACACACACTAAACTGCAATCAACGTAGTGTAGGTAGTATATTTTCTGAAGCATCTGCGACAGAGTATATATAAAGCCAGCTAGCCACCAAATATGAATATCAATGAATCAATACCTCTGTCCAAACCCCTTTGTGCTGTATTCCATCAACATCAATGATGTGCATTTGAAAATGTTTATGAAAAGTTGTTTAAAGAGAAATAATCCTTCCACAACAAATGTAGAACAATGTATTTATAATTTATAATTTTATACAACTAGAAAAGGTAAAAAGAGAGAAAAGATTTAGACTTAATAAATGATATAATAAAAGACGAAAAAATAACATCTCTATTTAATTTCAAATAATCATATATAATAAATTTATTGACTTAAAAATAATTACTTTTAAAATCACACAAACAATCATGTGATACTATTTGACAATATAGAATATTATATGTTAACATATAAAAAATAAATTCATAAAAAATTAATAAATTACATGAACAAAAACTAACAATTAACAAAAACAAAATTATGATAGGAATTTTTTTCATAAATAATTTATCTCTATATACATGCATACCTTATATTAAATTAAAATATACTTGGGTGAGGGATCAATTTTCATATACTAAAATATAGGCTGCCCATGCGTGTAATTTGTACTTAAAAAATTATGCAACAATACTGGGTCCACATTACCATTTACGATAATGACAACATATTGTGTATGTACAAAATCTGAACTACTAAAAACACTATACACAATACAGAATCTTCGGACCACTGTCGTCGACCTAGTAGTGAAAGTTTAGAGTAATATGCATCAGGTCTTAAATTCAAATCTCAACGTGAACATTTAAAAAAAAAAAAAAAAAACAATACAGAATCTTGTGCGTGACAAATCATGTGATAGTATGGGTAAGTACCATATAATAAAACCAGTAGCGAGCTTACACCGGGGAAAAACAGGCTAATAACATAATTCTATTTCCACCCCCTATCAGTAAAATCGATGCAAAACATTTTTCAGACTTTAACCATACTTGACTAAATGAGTGACCATAAATTTCAGCCATTCATTCATATACCATGTCAGAGGATTTTCTATCAGAAATATTAATGTAATGTCGGTTTCTACACTTCATTTTCTATGCATTTAATATTTTTTCCCAAAATGAAACCAATTATGTTGTCAGATGCTACTGCTACATTTTGAGTAAACAAACATATTTTCCTGAACGAAAATTTCACAAATTGATACAAATGCACACCCACTTCTTTTTCTGCTTACACCGTTATGAACTAGTAGTATTTTAATATCGGAGGTATGATCAGGGGAAATTTTAGAAGGTACGTGGTGAAAACCGATATTGGTGACAGTACCATGGCGAAAAAAATCTGGAATTGAATTTTCCTAGTACCAACTTCTATTATATGCTGTGAACTGAAGTTACCGAAAACAACAACTTTTAGTATATATATCCATAAAATTTGACAACCAAAATCCAAGGGAGAAAAAACAGACAAAATTCAAGGTGACAAATTGACAACGAAGTTTCAAAAAATACAAACCTTACCAGTTGTTTCTTAATTACCACACATAAAAATTCGTGGTACGAATTTTATGGAAATCCAACACGTACTAGACTTTTGAATTAACCATAACAGGGTGGTGCTAGCCATTTTTGCTTGAGGGGGCTAAAGAAAGAGATTAAATTTTTGAGGAAACCAAACGCAAAGAAAAACATTAAAAATCAATTAAGAGTTACTAAGCCTTTGAAAAATATTATAAATTAACTAACAGATTTCTTTAAAATTATGAAAATAAAATAAAAAATGTATAGTTTAAAAGAATTTGTTTTCCTTTTTAAGTTAGCCAATACTAGCCCATGAACATAAAAGGAACCGCCCTGAATAATGAGTTCTTCCAATGCAAGAACTAAATCAGGGGGGAAATTGAATAGCAGAATAAATTTAACAAGAATTTGTAACCATAACTTAAGAATGTGATATAAGAAGATGAAAATGAAAAATAGAATAACAAAATAAGCTGTCTAACAATGATTTGCAACTGAAATTAAGATTATTACATGAAAATGAAATGATTAAAACATTTGGTTCAGAGCAGCGATGGATTAAGCATCATTTGATGGAATGCACACAAAAGAATTTTTTGAAATGGAAGGGGTGGAAATTAAGTAAAACGTCCAGTACATTATAAATGTAATAACGGGGAAGAATTAAAAGGTAAACATAATAAAATTCAGAAAACTATCGTAAAAATAATGATAAAAACAGTAAAAAGGAGCTCCCTTCAGTCCAAGCACAGACAAGAAAAGGATGAACTTTACCTCCTGCATCATTCACACATTCACAATAGCATACCATGACACTCACTCTATTGTGTTTGAATGAATGAGTCAGCAGCTAATTCAAACCCTCTATCCATCCATGAGTGGACTGAAGAAAGCTCTCTTAAACTATTCCTCATATTGAAAGGGAAATTCAATATTATAGCAAGAATTGTCATAAGTCATAATAATATTCCATCAGATCTAAAATCAAACATAATGACATCAAATGAGACAATACTTGTTGAAGGTGATTGCAAAAATACAGATAATTTTGGATTTAAAAAGACTACGGAATCTCTACTCTAAGCATTTCATTCATGAACCCCACATGCAATTAATTTAGTCAAAAACCAAGCGAAAATGCTGAAAACAAAAAAAAAAACTATTAATCGCATATAGTCTGATTTCATAGTCTATTCAAGAAGATAAATTTATGGAATTCATACAAACAAAAGGAAATTATAAGAACAACAATTAGTACTCCCTGTGGGCACTAAATGAAATCCTTAACAATGACTCAAGATTGAGGGGCCTGATCCAATTCATATTACCACTGGCAAACAAAAATGAACATTATACAGATATATTGAATTAGAGCACTGGCATGTGACACTTATTCTTCATAGCTAGGTAAGACCAAACCTGAAACTTTTCAAGAAATCATATTCCGCTAAGCAGTCAAATTCTTAACAACTTTGATAAATTAAGGGCTAACATTTTACAACTATCTTTACATAGCATGCCGTGTAACTAATATTGGCAGAAATTAAACGACATTATATAACAACTTCAGGGAAATTTGTTTCTAAAATATTGGAAAAACATTGTGTTACAAGAACCCTAACCCTAGGACTTAAAGCTATCAAAGGGCACCACTAGAGAAAATAGATGTACGATTCTAAAATACATTTTTCCTTCATTAAAAAATAGAATGTGTCCTTTTTTTCTAACCCTTTGATTATCATGCATAACATATAGATGAACAACGCATACACTAGCATATAATTTCAAGAACGTGCCCCAACAAAGACAAAACTCCAAAATAATTTCAGTGGTCAAATCACACAGGAGTAATACGTAATGTGATATTGATGAGCAAAACACCAAAGAGTCAACTTTGCTGCGTAACATAATGCAACAACAAGAATCAAAATCAAACTAGCGACATCTTGAACTTACTACTTCACCGGTTCTTTCACTGAAGCGAACCTAAAAATCAAAAGCCTTCAACCAAAGAACAATATCAGAGCCACCACTGTCTAAAACGACAGAGAAAGGGGAAACAAAAATATGACTTAGAAGACCGAAGGAGTTCCATATAAGTTAAACTAAACAATGACAAGCGAAAGAAAATTTAAAAAAGAAAACAAAACAAAAAAGAGTAAAGGGTCAGAAGCAGAAATCACGGAAGAGAAACTGTGTTAAAGAAGTAGCAAAGAATAGTCAATGTCTTCATGAGAGTCAGAGAAGGGAAAACGATTGAAGATCTCACATCCACACAAATCTGGCAAAGCAGTAAAAGCACTATTTCCAAAAACAAAAAATTAAACAAAGGGCAAGCAAAGATAATCTTTTTCTTTTCCTTTTCCCAGCAAGGGAAAAAGTTCTCAGAGGATTTTAAGATTTTCCTCAACCTCACAAACCAGATATAGAAAAACCAGAACTAGTAAGAAGGGAGATTTTCCTTCATGTTTCTTCTTCTTCTTCTTCTCATTTTTTTCTCTTTTCTGAAACTGGTGAAAGAAATTAAGACCCTTATCTGACTCTCTCTCTCACACACACACAAACCGACATAAAATGTACTGTGTAAGTACAGTGAATAAAGGGTAAAAAAACAGGAAAGTCAGGATGGAAAAGTGGGGTTCCCGTTACTTCTTTTAAGTCTCTCTATGTGCCAGTCACTTCACTCCACTGTTGTGCACTATTCTCTATTAGACTTGGTGAGTGACACTACCATCTAGTAATCTACACGCTCTCTCTCTCCCCTTTTATAGTGGCTACTTCTGCTATCTCCTCGATCTGGTTTTTGTTACTTTTGTACATAGAAAAAGCGATGAACATGGTGCGTATATATAGGGTTTGAGCTCACTAATGAGTCTGGCGGAGAAAATCATGAACCAGGGTACTTGTAATTACATAGTTTACAAAAAAGATGACTCACCTGCCATTGACAGGCTTACATGTCCACGTTTAATAGAGATTCTCGCACATTTCTAACTAATAAACAATAGTACTTCTAATATCTTGTTTTTTTCCTTGATTATTTCTCTAGTAACATGTACGTTGTTATGAATATTATTTTTAAGTAAAAACAAAATTACAAAACTTTAAGATAGATAACTCATGTATATATATTGAATTAAATTTTAATGCACCTTTAAGATATTGGTCAATCAACTAAAAACTAAATATTTATTATAAAAATTATAAAATAAATATAAAAAATCATAAATAACACAATTTTTTTTTCTTTTCTTTTATTTCTTAATCAGTGTTTTAATAATATTGGTTAACATATTTTAATCATATGTTTAATTAGTTTTTGGATATTAGAATTATGTGATTATATGCATTGTTGTGAAAATTATCCTAGTCATCAACCCAATTTAAGCACTAGATTAATAAGTTAGTAGTTGAAATTATAAGTTACT
>PYAF01004439.1:2217304-2247342 GCA_007407185.1 Glycine tomentella
AGCTAACAATTTATTTCATATCATTAAATAATTTCATAGATATGTAAATTATAATATAAATTTTACATATAATTTACAGATATGTCTGCATGCATTAATTCAACATGTAATTTTAACATATAATGTTATTATAAAATTTAACATAATAAATTAAACTATAAATTAATAGCTCAATTACATTAAAAAATAATTAATGTTGTTAATATAACACTAAAATTTTCAATGTATATTTAATACAATATTTTTTTAACATAATAAATTATTTTAAATTAAATAAATTTAGTGAGGCCTTTATACGGATTGAGCTATTACGAATGTAATTAATACACTAAAATGTAATTTTCAATGTATATTTAATACACTAAAATCTTACGGATTGACGAATCCGTAAGCATGAGTTATACGGATCCTTTATAAAAGCTGCAAAAAAGTGAAGGACAATTTTGGAAATGTCCTGCTTATGAATGATATATTAGAAATAATGAATGGTGCAGGAAGAAACACTCTACATTTGATTACATTTAAGAGTTTTCAAAACCAGTTTGGATAGGGCCAGGCCCAAATGGAAAAACCTATAACCTTTTGCTAAAAGATTACGAATGAATTGGGCCCTATTTATTTTGTTGCTTTTTCCCTAAGAGAATCTGGATACTTTTAGAGAATTTATAACAATCCATACACTTTGTTTTCTCAAACAACTGAGTTAAATCTCCTCATAAGTATGTCTATTAAAAGCTTGCTTTATTTTGTTTTTCTGTATTAGCATAGCCATCAAATTGACATCCCTTTCTCCCTACCCTATAGAAATGGTTCAGTTCTAGGCCACACGTGGAGAACTTGAATTATATTTTATTTACATTTCAAAACCTTATTTATCAATTGAATAAAATTAATTATTTTCACTTACATTCAAAATATTATTTTTATGCACTAATAAACTCTTCTAATGTTGATTTTTAAGTTTTAATTCTAAGAAAATCTAAAACAGTGTATCGTACCAAGGGGAAAAAATTCTTTTGCACATCTCATCCAAATAAAATCCAATATGTTCCATCTCATTAACCCATCAAACTGAGAAAAAGTTGCAAGTTGTTGGCCAAGCAAACAGTACTGGTTTCGAATTCAAAACATCATAAGCTATTCCAAACTAACCAACCAAATCAACATACTCCAAGGTGCAAAAGATAGCATCTGTATATATAATAAAAACTCAGAAAGGATTTGTTTCTTCCTTGCTTTAACAGACCAGTATCATAGATGTACTCTGCTTAGAGGCCAAGATCCAAGTTAGGTAGCAGATCATCCTCCCAAGGAAGCTGTAGAAAAGCCTCTTCTGGCTGCCCTTGTTCTCCATAATGATTTATTGCCCCTCCTAAGACCATTTGTAGAGAAGATGATGAATCTGGTCCTTGTAAAGGAACTGGTCCATCTCCAAGACCATGAGGCATCATTTGAGCTTGTTGCAGAACCTGGTCATAACTTGCCTGCATAGGGCAAATGTTATTGTTGAAATGTTGTCCATCAAACATGACTTGAAAGTTCCCTGCATGATCGGTGCCTAAAACCATACAATGAAGTGTTTGATTCATTAGAAAAGTTTGTAGCTAGTAAAGGCAAAATAAATAGTTGACCCTAAGAGGTTCTTGCCTGGAATTGATTCTCTTTGATTTGATTGAGGCAAATGAGGCCTTAGGGGATTCTGGCTAGAAATGGAATCTACTGGCCATGGTTGATGCTGCTGCACAAGAGAATTCCCTGTAAGGATATTGGCAGGCATGTCATACATCGAGGATCTTTGCCTTGTCTGAGACATAAGAGACAGATCGGAGAGGTTAACAGCGCCTTCTGGCCTTGGTTGAGGCCCCGAGATTACGCGTGTTGGATGCACCATGGAAAACACGTTTCTGGAAGACACATCGGTGTTAACATTGCCAACATGAGTAATGACAATTCTGTTTAACGAAGCTGCAAAATCAGGATTTCTGAGTGGCCTATTAAAAATGGGTTGAGCAAGAGCAAGTGTCTGAACATCGAAAAGTTCTGGCAGTGTTGGTATCTGCAGAGTTTGCTGCTGGATAATTTGAGTCCCAGAAACATTTTCGGGGAGGTTCTGCGATGGAGTGTTGCCATTGAAACGTTGTTGATCTTGAAGTGCTTCTAGTTTTTTCTCTGCAACTCTTTTAGCTGTTGGTCCCAAATTCTCCACGAACCTTAGTAGACTTTCTTTGTAATTAAGCTGATTTTCATTCAACTGCAATACCAACAAGCATTATGAACAATAATGATTTTTATAGAACAAAATCTAAAATGGGGATTCTAGATAGGTGACAAAGAATTGAAATGAACAGCTACATGGAAGTAAATATTTAGTTGAAGAGTTATGTGGATGCTGTATAAGGACTTAAGAATGGACTATCATGTTTCTCTTTGAAATCTGTATCCATCACCAAATAATTTTTATGCAGTGTGTGAGATCCTCTAATAAGGAAGTTTATGTGTAAATGTTACCTCTATGTTGTGCTACTTATTATCAGTTTTATGGTTGTTTGTATCACCAACTTATATAATTGTTTGGCAGAGCTTACTTGAATGTTTGGCTTGTTACCACATAGCACTTCTGCTACCAGTGGCTTATTTATAGGCCAGTACATGTGCCTCTTTTCTGTTTCAGTAGCATTTGTTCTCCCTGCATTAATAGGAAAATATAATTAGGTGTTCTTATTCATTAAAAAAAAGAAAAAAGAAGAGAATAACTTAAAACAACTTTGATTTACTATTTATTCACATGAATTTTTCTTTAATTAATATGTAATTATGTAATTAATTTCAATTGTTAAGAAAAAGCTAACCGTTGATATAAGTGCACATGCATAACAAATCATTGATTTGTTGGAAGATTACATATTTGATACCACAACAACAAAAGTTACATATAACATAATGGTTAAGACTACAAAAAGGTTATAAAGTGAAGAATAGGTTTCCATACCAGCAGGTTTAGGAGAAACCCTCGGTGAGGTTCTTGGTTGCCCATTTTCTGACTTTTTCCTTGGACGCCTCTTGTTTTGGGAAAATTCTTTCAATTCAGAATGTTGAGGGTCTACTCTTAAAGCCTCAAAAATCTGCTTGGCATATTTACTAATATCTTCAGCCTGAAAGGAAATAATTTCAACAAAGCTTATTCAAAAATTCATAGTGAATAAGCTTGGTTTTTTTCTTTTTATAAAATGAATAAGCTTGATTTAAATCTTTTTGTTTTATATGTTCATACCACTTGGTGATATTTTGAGGTTGGGGGATTGACACTTATTGCATTGGAGCATATTAGGAAGACATCACGCTGTAAAACATTGAAATAGAACGATGAGGGAAAGTGTTTCACAAGTAAGTAATAAATAAAGAGGTGGGATAAATAATATATTTAAAAAAAAGCATTTGAGACATGGAGCTATAGCTACCTTGATCATATTATTCTAGACTAGTTGTAGCTAGGTAATTCAAGTACAATGTGTAAGTGGTGAGATTCGGAGTAACAAAACAAAAATAATACAAATGCTTGTTCTCAGAATAATTAGAAGAATGTGTTATTTTTCTTCTATTAATTGTAATTATTTAGTTAACACACTAAAGAGAAGAGTGTTAAATGAGTGTTTATGATATATATATATATATATATATATATGTTGAAATATCATTATCCATTTTTTATTTGTGGGCCATATATTATTATCTGTGAAAATGAGGGAAACTGTAAATAAACACCCCATTTTTTGAGTGTATGAGTGAAAAAAAGTGAGATAAAAAAATAAAGAGAAAAAGAGAAAATCATAGGTGTGATAAAAGATGTGATAAGAAATAAGGAAAGAGATAGAAGAAATGAGATAGGAATGAAACGAATGATAAAATGAATATATGATAATAATAATAATAACTCTTAAAATAACGTAGTTAAGTATGGTGATTTTCAAACCTTTAACTGATCCAAGTTTGTATACATGCCCTCATGTAATTTGGCCCTCATAGTACCAAAATCCATTGGTTGCTTTACGATGCCATGGTAATTATCCACCTTTCAGAGTAGATGTTGAACATAACTAACAAAGTTCAAAAATCTAACAAACAAGAAATTAATTAAGTCTTCAAAAAAAGTAAAGGTAAACGAACCACATCAAGATTGGCTGGTTCAGCAAACAACTCATATGTATCTTTCCTGCACATTTAAAAAACTTCATAATTAATTATACATGCATAGATTCCAATGAAATCTCTATAATGGAATATCATATATTCCATCAACTTATAAAATAATCATAAATTAATATGGTTTTCACCTCTGTAGGAAATCAATGATATTTTCAAAAATTTTCTTCAATGACATACCATTCAAATATGAGCCTGTAAATGGAAAGTTCAACAATTGTTATTATATATCAGTATACTAAGGAAAAATCAGATGTACTGACTAAGGATTGACAAGTACAACTGCAAAAACCACTTTTACTTATGAGATAGTTAAGAGTATACCATTTGTTTCTAAAGCATTTGCATTATGAGTGTCCCTTCCAGATTCCTGTATTGACTTTGAAGTGATAGAAAATGTGAATACACAAAGGAAATGAAAAACATGTGGTTTTATCAAATGGAAGACTTCAAGCTTGTCATGAGGAAGGGTGAAACCATGCAAGTGAAATATCATTTTTTCACTAAAGTAATCTTAAGCTTGGTATTTCCACAAATTTATAAAAGAAAAGTTGAGATGAATTTTTATTAAATTAATATTTCTTAGGAAAAAAGTGGATGATGGAGATGGATAAAAAGAAACAAGTAAGAAATGAATCAATACTTCAAGACATGGTCCAGGTTTCTTTAGATAATCACTTATCCTCACAAGATTTACTTGATCGTTGAAGTCTCTGAGATTTTTATAACACTAGTATTTGATTTTGTATTTAACTTTATTCTATATACATAGCCAAGAAATAAAAATTTAATAAGCTTCTCTTGATAATACATTTTCTCTTCTTTTAAAAATAGATAGATTCTTTATGTAAAAAAAAAAAAACAAAAAAAAACATAGGCACACATATTTTATTTTGAAGAATTCCACACTCTTTTACATTTGTGTTTATGATATATCTTATAAGCTCCAGTAAACCTCATCAAAGTTGCTAAGATATAGTTGTCTTTCATGGAGTAGTTATATTATCTAAAATAAGTTCCCTACCTATCATTTACTTAATTAAAAAAAAAACAAGTGTTATATCTCAATTTTGTAAATTCTTTCATATATAAAAAATGATTTAAGTGTGACAAATAGTCTTTTAACAAGAATGTTTTTAAAAATCCACCAAAATAAGTATATTGACTATCTACGTACGTACACTAAATTGTGAATAAAATTATAAAGAGATGTTAGTTTTCAAAAAAAAAAATAATCTTATGTTAACCAAAAAATGTTATCAATTTATCTAGACCAATTCACGTAACTAAAATTTTAACATTAATAAACTACCACAAATTATAATATTGTTTCCAGCAATGAGTTCGCATTGTAAAGATATTCACAAATCATAAATGCTATAAAATCAGTGAAATAATCAACAAAAGAAAAGAAAGCTAATATGCATTTGCATTCAAGAAGTGACATTTATAATATTTTTGCTCTGTTAAATATAACAAAAACTCAATTAAAAAAATTATGGAGACGCACCTTAATTGAAGAGATCAATTGAAAAAATTCTTTACTTTTGCGCCTCTTCTTAATTAGACCCTCATCATCCTTATTAAAATAACTCAAGTCATCTCCTACCTCTACTATTGCCTTGCCTTTACCTTTATCTTTCATCTCATGATTGATTGAGTTGTTTTTCTTTTTCATTTCCATTTCAAGCTTCCTCTCTCTTTCTTGCTTCTTCTTCTTCTCCTCCATGGCAATAATTCTACTACTTTTTCTTCTATCTATATCTTCTATTTCATCTTGAATTCTGGTATGTTTTCCTTTATCCCCTGTATGTACCAAAACATGCATTTAAGAAACTAGGCTCTATATAGTAAGTTATATTTATGTCATTTGCTTAAATATGTTATTTCTTTCTTCAAATTTAGTCAATTTTGATATAAAAAAGTATTTGATCTTTGATTTTATTGAAATGTGTGTATTTATTCTATCGTTAATTTAGTTCTGTTAAGCAATAATAAGGTATAATTATGTGATGTAATGCTTCAATAATTTTATTTGGCATGCCATCACTTACATGAGTAAAACTATAAATAATAGTGACTAAAAACATGTATTTCAAAAGTAATATGATGCATGTACACCCTATGTTATTTAGAGAGAGAGGTATGATAGATAATAAGATGTGATATGAAGAGGGGTAGAAGAAATAATAAGTATTAAAAAAGTGTTAATAGGTTATAATGTATAGGTGCCCATATATCAGTATTAATTTCAATAAAATCACCAATTAAATAGAAAAATTATAGAAATTTAAAGTAAAATTAGCCAAATCATCAAGGATAAAATTATATTTAAACAAAATATTTTTAAAACTAAGTAACGTGTTGTTTTGTAGAATAGTGCATCAATAAGATGTAAATGACAACAAATACTTATTAAAAAATATGACAACAAAGGTGTTATACTGTCAATTTTGCTACACACACATTGATGATATTTATGTGACATGTGTTACATGAATATCTTTTTTGTGTGGTGGGTCTAAAGGCCCAAGAACAGATAAGTAAAGATTAACAAGCTTGGGTCTAGACAGGCCTATAACATTCCATAAGCATAACAAAGAAACTTGGGGGTTGTCAAGAGGAAATCATGAGCTAGATTAACAAGGAGTTAGAAACTTTGTTTGTCTCTCTATAAACATGAGAACATTGTATGATTAAAATAAAATTTGAAAACAAATAAAGAATTTAAACCTATATACTATGTGATCAATCTATAAAATGATAATTATAACATTTCAATTACATAGTCATCAAGAGGTGGGCATGAGTTAGGTTGCTCAGGTTTAGAAAATATTTAGATTTAAACAAATAAATATTAACCAGGAAAAAATATACAGAATTACACAAAAAAATTATAAATTATAGAATCATACAACATAAAAAGTACATTTTTTTTCTAAAATGGTATAAGCTTATGTTGGTTATGGTATACATACCCAGATCTGAAATTTGAATTGATATAATTAGATTTGCAATTTTAAAATATGAGTTGAACTAATGGTCCAAACCAACTTGGGTTTTCCCCTTTGGTTTGCTTCAGATAGATTTGGTCACCAAGTTAACTAAGATTTGTGATCACCCTATCAAAGAATACAAATGGAAAGGGGGGGAGGGTTAAGGTTTGAATAGATTAATGTTAATCCAAATTAGATCATGCATGAAAATCTTGAAATAAGGCAAAGTGAGAAGTCAATTAAACATAATCATCAAGGATACATGTATACAAAGAAAATTCTTTTATGAGGGAAATGATGTTTGAAGGAAACTTGATGTTATCAACAAGTCAAATCAAGCATGCAAGTCATGTAAGGAGGCAAAATGAAAAGGAAGGGAAAAGAACAAAAAGTTTGGTAGGAGAATTAAAAAAATGGCTATGGTAAATGGTAATAAAAAAATTGAGCAACCAAAAAATATATATAATATTCATTCAAAGAGAATTTTTAGTGAGAAATTGCCCAAATAATGTTGAAAGACACATACCCATATAGATGGTCAGCGTCAACCTGGGTAAAAAGTTGAACAAGAAAGTATCATCAGTACTTCATAAACAAACATAACATTAATTTTCAAGTCACGAGAGAAAAGTAAAAGGTAAGAAATCAACCAAAGCTACTAATAAAACAAGGTAAGACTAAGAAACCTCTTCTTTTAAAAGCTCAGAATTTTCCAAGATTCACAAATCTCTGTTTTTGCCCAACATGCAAGAACATCACCACATTTGACTGATAACTTGTGAGTCTTGAGATTAACAAAAGTGGTTTTTATAAGATTAAATTTACATATGCTAGTATCATTGTCGGTGGCAGGTAGTTTGTAACGTAAATTTGACAGCTGGTCAATGAATTAATTCTGCATTTAACACTGTAAAAAATTATACATTTTATTTCTAAAAAAATCTCAATATGACAAACTTTATATATTAATTTTAAATTAATTCCAATAAATAATATTAAATGTAAGAGGTTTTGTTTATTTTTGTGTGAAAGTCAAGAATTCTCACGTCACATGTCAGGTATAGCAGGGTATAACAGTAAAATGCATAAATTGATAATAAATGATTATTTGTTTAAATTAAAGCATTTCAAGCACTATTGTAAAAATCGATCTGGATCGGTCGGTCGAACCGGAACCCGATGGCCTAATCAGGCCAATTTTGTGTTCGGATCAGAAATGCAACTAACCCGGGTTGGCCCGACTTGATCTAATCAAACTCGGTCGGGTTTTCGGTTGGACCAGCTGGGTTTCAAAAAATTTTTTTTTAAAAAAAAATTGGATTTTGAAAAGTATGAATAGATTTTTTTTACTAAAGTAATATTAGTTATATACTTATATATAATAGATACATATATAATTTTTAATTTTTAATATATATCGGGTCAAACCGGGCCAATTTCTAACTCACCGGTTGGACCATTGATCCATTGACCCACTACCTCGACCGGATTAATGACTGGACCAGGTTTCACAACTATGATTTCAAGTAAAGTGTTTCACTCCTTAAGAACTAAAACTAAACTTTACCAATAAAATATATGTTTTAGATTTAGTTTTAAAAAGTAGCTTTGGACATGTTCCCAGAACTAAAATTTCACAAATTAGCTAGCAACAATTTTTTTAATAGTAACTAATACTGCTTTATTGTAAAATATGTATCACTAATCATTTGCCACCAAAAAATTGTATTTTAGTGAATGATTTTATATTTGTTTTTTCTTATTTTTCTAGTAGTGTCTTGTGAAATAAGAATTAAAAAAAGAATCGAGATTTTATTTTCCCATCCTATATACATGCATTAATTGATATAATTTATATAAAAAATATCAAATAAAATTTCAATTAATTAGAATTCGTCATGACACCGACAGTCTAAATCATTGAATACTATATAGAAAAAAAATATAAAAAAGTGTTTTTTTCATTTTTAATATTGCTATTAAATGTTGTAGATATTCTCATAATTGATAAGAAATATTAATTTTTACAAAAATTCAAACGTATAAATAATAACAGTAAAATAATACAAAATATCATTTTCAAAATTTATAAAACAAAACTTTACAACCAAAAAAGAAAGAAAATCATTTGCTTTAGACTAAACATGGCAAACAAATCCTTACCCACAAGTACCTCCCCACACTACCTCTATTTAGATGGAGAATCCAATTTTGACCAAGCATAGGTACAAGTATGGCTAATATCTAATTTTTTAAAATGAGGATAGGTATGAGTATGGGTATGTACCTACATGCCCCGTTTCCGTACCCAGCTCCGTACCGAACGCATAGAATTATAATTACTGAACTATCCTTACTTTATGTTATATATATATTCCTTAATTACCTTTATTAGCATGAAGATTGAAACTAAAACTCTAAAGATAAACATAAGTCATAAGGGATTACACACACACTTTCTAAAATCTAATGATACTTTTCAAGTGATGGAGATATGATTTTCACATGGGGTTTTACTTACGATTGAGATTTGAGGTACATTGTAAAAGGATAGGATTTTATATTTGGTCATAGTAAGTTGATCATCTAAACTTGACTACTTGAATAAATAATATATTTAGTTTTATTTTTATCTTTTTTAATTATAGGACGAGGATAGCTAGGAGACACATATACTTGATACCCAATGGAGATGGAGAAAAAAAGTCCATACTTGTTGGTGACAGGGACAAGGATGGGAATGGTTTCGGGGAAGTAAGGGCAAAGACAAGGACAAGGATAGGAAACCACATACCAATCCCCATCCCATTGCTATGTCTACTTTAGGTTTGCAAAACCTCTCTAAGTTTCAATAAATTTTCATGGCATCACTTGGGGAAGTGAGCCTTACCATATTTTTTACTTGACGACCTTTTTGCATATCTAAATAATCGTGTCAATAGTAAAAGTGAGATTTTTAGTGTTAAAATGAATTTATTTTGGATATGATTGTTGATGATAGGTTCATTTTAATTTTGTAATATAACAAAATATGACCACTAATCAATGGTTAACCTATTCTTTCGGAAGTGTTAAATAATCAAATTTTAGTTAATATAAGAAATCATTATATTTGGCATAATTCCAATAAATTTGTTAGTTTTTTTTTCGAAACGACAAAGTTAATAAGTGGTATATCTATTACATAAATTTTAAATTAGGATACCTATATATATTAAGGGAACAAGATAAAAATAACCCTACAAATTCTCTTAACCCCACCCTTCTAACTTATCATGACAATCCCCAAAAAACACCATTACTACTATGTTTCATATCATCGCCCATCCACCATCTCCAAATAAGTCACACCACTCCTTGAACCTTAGATAATACGTAAGATCGGTTCAGGATCATGGGATCCTTTTCTATCAGATAGGAAGGGTTGTTTCACAAAATGTACTTCTAAGTAATTGGTACCACCAAATCATGTGGAAATATCACAAACCCCACTAAGAACCAATGTGTCTTTGTTGACCTTTGTTGCCAACCAAATCCAACATGCTAAAAATGAAAGTCATTATCAATAAAACATGGTAACACTATCTCCCTGTGGCCTCTCATCAACCTTGTGCTCCTAATAAACCAATTGAAAGTATGAGAGATGAAAGGAAGGTCAATGAGAGGGATGTGATAGAGGGAGTGAGAGTGTACATTGATGGAGTTTAGGAAAAGAAATGGGTTGTAATGAAGGATAGGTTAACAATTTTTTCATGGAATTTTTTTTAACTCACTAGGGTTGGCCTAATGTGGGATTATCGTACTATGCATAAGGTTATAAGTTTAAACCTTAGTGCAACCATAGTACACACAAAAAAAAAAGAATAATGTTTTTTAATTATAATTTTAATAAAAAAAAGAGGTTCAATTCATTAAAAAAATACTTGTTTTCATAAATTTGAATATGAAATTTAATAAATCATTTAGCCATTCCTAATGAATTATCCTTTCTATCATTGTCACAAACTCTTATACTATCAAACTTTTAGATGACTCTAATTGATCTATTAACTCTTAATCCTGACATAAAGAATGAAAGCTGCTCTTATTTACCCTAGTATTTCTATACATGATAAAACAATCCATTTAAGCTTATCCCGCCATCACTCCACTAAAAACATGCCATTTTGGCTCATCTCGCCATCAACGCGCTAAAAATGGGGTAACTAATTAACCCTCATAGTGTATATGGTTTAAATGTTCTGTGTCCCAATTATAAGTGGGTTGGTTAGCATGCAAAAAAAAAGGGAAAAAGAAAAAAAAAAGAAAAGTAAAATGTAAAAAGAACTATAAAATAGAAAACATTATCAAAGAAAATAATTTTAGACTTCTACTAATATTTTTAACCATATTATTCCAGCTAATTCATTGATAATTTGTAAACTTAAATATTGAGTGTTATGTGTAACGGTGATTTTTTCACCAAAATGTAACAAAAATTCAAAATCTTACACTATTTTTTATGATTTGTTACTTCATTAAACAAAATTGTTAGTACGAAGGACTCAATGTTATAAGAATTATACTTGTCAGTAAAGGAATTAGATCAATATATTATTGGTTGAACTAATAGATCATTAATTTAACCAATTGAATAATAACATGAAAAATATATAAAATATATAATATTTGTATTATATATTGAAATGTGAATATAACTTATTGCTACTTGCTAAGTTAATAAATAATTTATATTTACATTAAAAAGTTTTTTTCCTGTACAAATCTTTAAAAATAGGAAACAAATTAAAGATAAGGTGACAATTTTATAATGAAAAGGAAAATGCAAGTAAACGCCTTCTCATGGAAATAACTTTCTGAGTAACAGGTGAAAAAATTATACGGAAATAATATTTTTGGAAATCTTATGTTTTAAATAACAAATCAAACATAAAAAAGCAAACATTTTCAACGTTATATTCTTGAGAAACCTTAAATTTCCCTCACTCCAAACATATAAAAATATTCCCTTTGGATGAATTTTTATTGCCTTATCACATGGGGTTGATAAAGCCTTAAAGGTATTATAAGTATGAGCATTAACGTAAACATCAAACATTTAAAATATTTTTAACTCGAATTAAGTCAGTAGATTGGTGGTAAATAAATTTAATAATAAATATGAGAAAATTAAAAAAAAATAGGAAAATGTAAGGAAAGAAAAAGGAGAAATAAGAAAAAAAATAAGATAAAGAAAAAAAATGAAAGAATGAGAAAAAAAATAAAGAGGATAAAAATGAAGATATATAATCTCTTAATTTATATTTCATCATATTAAATCTTTTTAAAGTAATAATTTACTTTTTTATTATTTTTTATTTATCTTAAATCAAATACTTTTAATTTTATTTTATTTCTGTCATATTTTTAGTCTATGTATTTTATTTTCTTTATCCATCCAGTGTTTTTATCTATTTTTTTCCCTCAGATACTGTAAAGAAATGTGAAATTATAAAAAATTATAAAGTAATAAAATATGCTTTATTTTTAATTATGGTCCCTTTTATAATAAAAAATATGTCTATTATTTTGATTCTAATTATAAGAACCATGAACTCATTTTAACATGTATTATTTGCTAATTTTTTTATATTTTTAATTTATTATAAAAGATATTCATTCATTCTTATTGCAAATGAATGCATTTATTAACTTATTAATCTTACAAACATATTCACTGGTGAAAACAATCAACTTAAATTCTGTATAATATCATCAAATATTCTCACTAATTTTTACGATTATTTTTGAAATAATATAAATTTATTATATTATTAATTATTAATCAATAAATTATTATGCGAGACACAAAGGACAAAGACAAAGAAAGATGGAGACACTGTATATCATATATGAGATATCCCTTTTTTATTACATTTAAAAAATAAATTTAATTCAATAAACGCTGTCACACAACGCAGTCACAGTGCTACGTTTCATCATTCGGCGGTGGTTCGCGATCGGATCGGGATTCGAAGGCGGAATGAAGAAGATTCAGGAGGCACCGACACGGTGGCGCTAGCTCCGTTCGTTCGTTTTGGAGCTTCGTTTTTTTTTTTTTTTTGGTTACAGTGATTCGTTCGATCCAGCAAATCGACGGTGATTGATTGGAACGATGGCGTATCGACGAAGACAGCAGCAAGGGTTTTCGAAGCCTTCTTTTTCGACGTTTGAAGAAGAAGCGACTCGGAACCCTAGCAACCCCTTTCCGCTGTCGAATGACGACGTTGAAGGTTCCGCTTCGTCGTCGTCTTCGTCTTCGCTTGCTGCGAAAGCTATCAGAGCTTCTTCCGCCCGTCGCGACTCTTCGCTGTCCTCTCTCTACGGTCTCTCCTCTGCTTCTTCTTCTCCGGTTTCTCCTTCTCAACCTACTCCAACTCCTCCTCCTTCTTCCAAGGTATCTATCTCTCTCTTTCTCTCTCTCTCTAGAAAATTTGATAATTCGATGAATTTCGAGTGTAATAAACCAATAATATTCCCCTGTTTGTGTTTAATTTGGGTGTTGTGTGTTGGTTGTGAGGTTTCTATGGGATAGGGTTTATTTATTAAAGTTTCAGTTTCACATTGCAATTGCAACTTGGGCAATGTGAAAATGGTATCAAATCGACTTAAGCAAAATTAGTCCAAAACTAATGTCAAGTGTTACCTAACATAAACTCTGCCAAGTGTCACTGTCTACTTCACATCCTTAGAATACCTTCATATCAGCAATTTTTGGCCTTTAGGGTTGCAGTGTTTTTGTATAGCCCTGTATTTTACTGAGGGTGTCTTCTTGTCTTTTGCATAATTCTCTCTCGTTTGATGAGTTCTTTTATTAGATGTTTGCCCACATGTTAAAGCTACTTCTTTTTATTGTTGATATCTGTATGATTCCAGTTCCAAATTTTGTTCATACTTAGAAGTAGAACCTGGATGAAATATCTGCTACGTGTATCTGTTACAATTAATGCTGTTTTTTCTTATGTGTGTGTGAAGTGCATTGAAGGTTGGAAATGCATTTTTAGATATATGCTTACTTTCTCTCTGTTTCCTTTAATTACTATTCTTAGGATATAGCTGATTGTATCATTCTGTTGATTCAAAATGGTGGTGTCATGTTGCTAAATGTGGTGCTTTGTATATATAGGATTCAAGACCCTATGAATATACATCTATGAAGAACATGAATGAGTCCAAGAATGGATTTTGGGGTGTTCTGGCCAGAAAAGCCAAATCAATTATTGAGGATGATAATGTACCCCGGCAATCTGAAATGTCTGGGACTGGGAGGTCACAATTTCCTGGTGTAGCATCTAGGAGCAAGGTGAGTGTAGAAATTAGAATTATATCTCAAATTCTCAGCAGAGATGCTGCTTTGTATGTTATGTCTGGAAAATAAAAGTAAGTTTGATATGATTTCATTGATTTGAAACTAAAGTTTTGAATGAGGTCATTATTTTGGAAGGCTAGTGTAGATTAATCATTGAAAATAATCATATTCTAGTGACATCTGTAGTTTTTAACTGCGGCCGCTTTTGATTGAAATGATGGTCATCTCTTCTGGTTTAGTGTGCATGAGTAAAAATCCCTTTTTTGGTTCTGGAACCATGCTATTTGGTGCTGTTTTATGGGGACAATCTTTGAATTTGCCTCTGTTTTCATATAACCAAATCAAATCAGAAACCCCATCCCCCCCCCTCACTTGCATGCCCTGTCTACTCAGTAAGGAATTCCAAACCCTTTTCTCCGACAAAGACCCACATTTTCCAGCAAGATTTCTGACATCACACAGCATATTCTGGCCATTTACAGGCAAGCTTGTAACTGTTCTGGCAACCAAAAATCTTCGCCGTATGTGGGCTTTTCCTAGTATTTTATTGTTATGATGTTTTCGCTTGATCTGTCTATTCATCAAATCAATAATAGTTCTTTTTATCAATATATATGGTCTTGGACCATAAATAATGATCTCTCTTTAGATCTCAAGTTCAAAATAGTGGTTATCCTGCCATCCACTGTTCCACTATGGCACTATGGCATTTTTGTGGTCAACCACTCTGCTGCTGTGTGGAATTGACTGTTATGGACACACTTCTTGCACACTTGCATGTCAAAGGCTAGTCTTTCAGAGAGTCTAATTATTTATTTACTTTTAAATAGAAACAAAAGGTTTGTCGATATCAGATAAAACGGAAGAAGGGGAAGTACAAATAAAATATGGATAAGGAATCCTACAAAGTACATCAGAGAACACAAGGAAAAAAATGCTTCAAAACTGCCCAATCTGTGTGTTTGAAATGGAAACTCTGTTGAGATAACTGATAACTATTAGCAGAACACCAAAGAGGGGCAATATATATACATTTCAATTTGCTGAATTTGAATTGTTGTGATATTCTTTCATTGGACTAGTAATAGCTGCTTGTTCATTATTTTTTGAACTGTAAAATAAAATTGGATGCTATTTTCATTCTTTGTAGTTCCAAAATTCAAATCACTTAGAGGAGAGCAATCTCAAAAGGGACAGTCCATCATTTATAAAGGGATTGGATGCTATCACATCTTCTCTTACTCATATTGGTGGTACCATTGGTAAATCCTTGGAGGTGAGCTTTGATACGAGCATTTTTGCTTATGTATGTATATCTCTCCTGTGTAATTATAATCGTTGTTCTTTACTTAGTGTCTGCCATCTTTGAAAATGTATTTGATATTTAGATCTATATTAGCATCTTAGTTGTGGTCAGGATGATGTATGTGTCCTTTTATTTCTACTTTAGATCTTTTACTTGTGTATTTGCCTTTTGGGCTTGGGCCATGGGCTTATGTAGATAGGGATGGGAATATATTGTTGTGGGTTGTTGGTTATATTATTTCTTGTGAAGCTTCAAATACAAATTTCTCTTTCTCTCACCTTCTCCCTTCCCAAAAGGATGTGTTGCGATCTTCTTATCACCTGTGCTAATTCACTTGTGCAGGAAGGTTTAACAATTGTTGAGAATCGGACTTCAGATATCATTCAGGAAACTCGTAAACATATTAAGAGGAAGCCTGGAAACTCTGTAGGACAAAATCCGGAGACAAACCATTCTACTACATTGCATCAATCCCAACTGCGGAACCAGATGTCACCGAAGCAAACAGACCAAGAACTTCAACTGAAGGCATCTCGCGACGTAAGGTGGCAACTGTGTATCACTTTTTTATGTGGTAAAAGTACCTGTGTGGTTAAGTTGTGCAGCATCAAAAGTGTTCAACATTCTATCTCTTTATGTTTTTTTTTTTTTTTTTTTTTACATTTTCTCTTTCATTTTTACTTGTGTTCTTAAAATATACTGCATAAATATTTGTTTGTCTATAAATATCTTGTTTTATCAGATTCAGTTGATCAAATAATTGAGATATGATTGAAGTTGGAGAATTTTGAATGTGTTAATTTATTGAAGCTTCTATCTTAGGATTCATGGAAATCAACACATGGGGTGTGAAGATACAATTTGATAATGTACATGATGTGGAGACAATCACATCAAAATTAGAAATATAAGCACCTGAATAAAAATACATTTATCGATGAAACTCTTTATCTTTTTAAATTCCAAAATTACAAATTGATGTGTTGGTGACTTGATGTGTGTTAACTGTCGAGTGACCATGTCAGCCAAGTGACATTTGAAATTTGAATCTGAAATGTGTCAATTTTTTTAAAAATTTTAAAATGATTATTCAGTTTGGACAAAGATAGTGCATCAGCTAGTGTTTCTAAAACAATTATTTTTCACAAACAGTTATGTGTTTCTTACAGATGAACTTGTTTTATGAAATGTCTAGCTAAAAACAAAAAAGAGGGAGAAGATATTTCTATAGAAGGGTACCCTTGATGTTCAAACTTCAAAGGATTGTAAAGTTAGTGCTTTTTAAATTGAATTATCTCTTTAGTAATCTTCAACTTACCATGCTTTTATGTTTGTGATTCCATAATGATGCTTATGTCCTTAGTTTCCATTGAATATATCTCTTCTCACCTTCTAAATTCTAATCACTAATTCCATCTCCCACAAAATTAATTTGCAAACCTATAATCATTTATAAAAATCTTTGGTGCCCTAAAGCTTGAACATAACCATAATTTTGTTAGGTCAGTCTTATGGACATTACAGCTGAAGCAAAGAGTAATGCCAAACTAATACTTTGGTGTTACTTTTCAGGTTTCTCTCAACTCATTCTTTTGCCTTTACTATTGTATAGCATGTGTTGGATTCTTTCAATAACACATTATTTTTTGTATTTCCTTTTGTGTACCTTTAAAGATAAAATATCATGTTTAATATTCTTGATTTGTATATATCCCCCTTTCCCCAAAGAAAAAAAGTTGATTTCCAGTATGTTCGTTTCATAATCAGAAAATGTCAAACCTTATGACAAACTTATTCCTAGCATGGTACCAAGCTGATATCATCTACCTGCTTCTATGATATATCTTAATCTTCTCAATGGGATGCATCGTTTGCATTTTGGTTTATGTCACAGGTTGCAATGGCAATGGCTGCCAAAGCAAAACTACTTCTTCGGGAGTTAAAGACTGTCAAAGCTGATCTGGCTTTTGCAAAGGATAGATGTGCTCAGCTAGAGGAAGAAAATAAAATCCTTCGTGAGAACCGGGAAAGGGGAGATAGCCATGATGATGATGATTTGGTATGGATATTGTCTCCTTTTATTACCTTTTTTTTTGTTTTTATCTCATTAGTTCTTGGATGCATCTTTCACTGACATGCAGAAGGTTATCACTTATCATCTGATGTTTGTTTCACATATTTTGTCTCCCCTATGATAGAAATGCCCCTTTTTTTTCCAAATTCATTTTGTAAGTAGAGTTAGCAATTACTTATGTTTTGGTTTTGATTTATAGTATGCCTTTTATGACATGGTGCCTAATAAACTCCTCAAATTCTCGGCAAGGATAAATCTGCTTATTTTTAACTCACTTCAAATGCTGTAATGGTGGGAGCCTTGTGCATTGATTTGATTATGATATTAAACTCACATTGAGACCTCATGGAAAAAGTGCTATGAATATACTTTTATTCTCATTTCACAAAAACTCCTATATTTTTTCATGATAGCATTTCCATTACAGATACGACTTCAACTTGAATCTCTTCTAGCTGAAAAAGCTCGCCTGGCGCACGACAACTCGGTTTATGCTCGTGAGAATCGCTTTCTAAGGGAGGTTGTCGAGTATCACCAACTTACAATGCAGGATGTTGTCTACCTTGACGAGAGCAACGAGGAAGTCACTGAAGTTAACCCTCTTAACCTTCCCCCGGTGCCTAATATGTCCCAGGATTCTATTACTCCATCTGCAACCTCCCTTTCGCTGTCACCAGAACCAAACCTTGGCATGGCTTCAGAATTAACAAGAGGCATCTCATCTACTATATCTGGAAAAGATGCAAAGAGTAATGAGATGACTATAAAGGATTCACGGAGTTCTGAAGCGACTAGAAGTATCTCTTCTATCACAGGACATGATGCATAATAGCATAAAATTCTTCTGTTACAACTTACAATGGTGATGCACCGCTTTTTGATACTTCATTTGTTATTATTTATGTGCTGCTCGTTTCATGTATCGTGGGTGACATTACCTTGATGTAATGGGTACCATATATTGTGTAACTCGAGTTTTATTTATTTATTTTTTCCATTATATCAGCATACGTTTCTTTGCAAGTGTCTGAATAGCAGTACTTGTCAAAAAAAGTTTGTATCATTACAGTCACTTGTTGGCTATTTCTATTATTTTATCGTCACTCTTATACCATCAATTTGTATTTAATAATTGTATTAATTGATATTAAATGTTAAAGTCAATTCTGATTAATTTTATCTATCACATTCACACTATTTATTTCATTTTTCTGAGACCAAATCACTCTCTTCTCACCAAATCTCTATTCAGTGGGTTTGTTGCATAGAACCTATCCTGCAAACAACATAGGCCTCCTAAATATATAATTGGCGCGTGTTCTTTCCATTTCTTTGCAAATTAGTATTTGATATAAATTAGTATATTTATTAGAAATTCAAGGTATATTAAAATGACAAAAAGATTGCAAGTTTAGCGCAATTTTTTAATTGAAGATATTTTAAGAAGAAACAAAACAGTGTGAGGCGTGAGAATGGACAAAGCGTTCTTTCCTAAGTCGAATCCATACATTCGTGTGCGCATCATAATGATGTGAAGCATGAGTAGCCGAGAGACAGTGATCGAGTTTCGTTTTTCTTTCTGTTTTGTTTTGTTTTCTACTGAAGTTTTATGATCACACATATTCACGTGTGTGGATATTCTAGACCGTTTCGTTGCAATTTATACAGTTTTACTTTTACACAAGACTCAGTGATTAAAGCCTGTGACTCATTTACTGTTGGCACGTGGACCAGCTTCCTGATAATGAAAGAGTTGAAATAAAGTGAAATTATCTTTAACTGAAGACATACTTCATGTTTGAAAATCCGGTGTCAAATAACATGTGACAAAAATTATTCTACAAAAGCATCACTTGTTGAATCTGTATTGGAATGTGCATTTAAATTAAATATACACATAAAGATGTACATAAATGTTAAAAGTGTATTGTTAATTTAACTTATTTAAATTTGATAATATATTAATAGTTATTCATTTTTCTGGAAAAAAATTAGTTTAAAAGAACTTTTTCTTTACTAAGATATATTCTTTTCTGGACTTAAACAAATAAGCTTAATTAATTTATATGCTAATTAAAGAATAGTTAATATTATTTAATTTTATTAATCATATTTAAAAATTATATTTTTCTTAATCTGTCAATCATTTGAGCTTGACATCAGTAATAAAACATGTTAAATGAAAGTAGAATCTTAAATTTAATGAATATTTAGGAGATAATATAATTAGATAGAATAAAATTAGTTAAGATTTATTTATATTTTATTCAATCATTTATGATTTTTTTTTTGTTTATAATTGAGTCTGAAAATAATTTGTTTTTTTAGTTACTATTTCATGTGCTGATGATCCATCAATGTTTTTTTTTCTTAGCTAATATGATATAATTCTTACCTATACATCAATTCTGGAAAGTGTAGTAAACAGTAAAATATTAATAATTCATTCAGGTTCTGTATTTACTTTTTTGTTTTAAATAAAAAATTATTTATCACGTAATTATTGAAAGATACCTATTACATTGAAGATACTGTACGCAACTTGAAAGGATCTCGAGATATTCTTGACTTGTCTTTGTTTCATGTCCGTGAAATTTGATTGGTTGAGGTAATGAGTCGGTAAATCAGTGGTTTAATGGGTAGGTTAGTAATTGATCTGATTTGACCTTTATATATTAAAAATTTAAAATTATATATGTATCTATTATATATAAGTATATTACTAATATTATTTGAATAAGAAAAATTCATCCATACTTCAAAATTCAATTTTTTTATAAAAAATATTATTTTTAAAAAAATTAAATTGAATCAATATGAATCAATTGCATAACTAATTCAAAAGTAAATTGGATCTCAATTGGACCACTCTAACTAACTCAATCCAAATCGGATTTGATAATACTGTGTGCCAATATTTTTTTATAGTGCCTTTTCCAAAATCAAAATTAAAATTCTAAATTCTTGTGAATTTTCAAGTGTTGAACACTTAAAGGGAATGTCCAATCAGCAACCAAGAACCAATAAACTCAGTGGAAAAAAAAACAGAAAAGAAAAAAAAATATGTCTAATTGTTTGAAGAATAATTTGAAGGAAAAGATAATTTCACGAGGGACCAGCACTGTATGACACAGGTTTATGATCACTGTCAGCTCTTTAAAATTTAATTCCATATTAACTTTTTATTAATGTTCAATACTTGTTGATCCAAATTGCTTAACTTTGTCACATCATCTTTTATCCTATTTAGGCAGTTGAAGAAAGCCACCAAGACAGGAAGTTAGTTGTGGCATTGACTATTATCTGTGTGCCATAATGCCATTAAATTACAGTTGCAATTATCAGCTATTTCCACCTCTACTAATGTAACAAGTTCACATGCTTTGTACCTTCTTGATTTGACACCCCCAATTTGCAATTTTTTCACCTTTTCCCCCAACTTTTCCTTCAAGGATTTTATTGTATCCATTTTTTTAACCATCATTATTAAACTTTGCCTCTTCAATGAAATTGCTTGAAATATACAAATTTTAATCTTTATAAAACAAAAATCCTTAGTTAAAAAATAAAAAAGAAGTGTAAAAAATAAAAATCCTAAGTTCTAGTATCCTTGGACTAGATCAATCTTAATTTTGGGACTTAATCACAACTTGAAATCCGAACTAAATTGGCTGATTCGATCGAAAACCAGTTACATGTTCGGTTCAATACTTTCTAAAAATTAATACATTCTTTGTTCGGCTCAAAATCATTGTATCGGTCCAAAATCGATAAATTTGATGAATTAACAGATTTTCACTTAGTTTTTTTTCACTTTCAAAACAGCTTTGTTTTTTTTTTTATATATAAATTATAACTTATGACACTTTTAACTTAAATTTACTTTTTATTATTATTAATTTATACACATTATATTATTTTTTGTTTAATATTATTAGAATATTATTTTAAATATTGACAAAAATTATTTTATTAAAATTGATTTAACCTTGATTGAATCATTGATCATTGAATCAATGCTTTTTATTGGTTCGATGAGCATTTTGATTCTGAAAACATTGATCACAACTAATTCATAATCTTTAAAAAACAAAAATCTAAACTATATAATTATGGAAAATATTAAATAGTGAAAAAACTAGAACTACAATTTTTTTTTAAACAGTAAATATATCTAGAGAACAGAAAAAGTCTATAGATGTCTGAGTAAAATATATATATATATATATATATATATATATATATATATATATATGACTGAATCAAAAGATAAAGATGTACCAAAACATATACATGAACAGAAAAGCAATCCAGGTAAATTGTAAAATAAGGTAAGTTAGGGGTCCCCATAAAGCTCAAAACAAAACAAAAGAGCAGAAGGGAGGAATGTGCATGCATTAACAAGTATATTACTGTGAGCATCTTCCCAATCTCAAACGGCAAAGGTGTCCCCTACATTTCCTGATTCTCACCTGATATTTTTCCAATTTGTTAATCTTCCTTTCTTTTCTCTACCCATTTTTTTTTTCTTCCACCCCCTCATTTTTCCTGCTTCAACCAGATTCTAGAAGAAAGATGTGCCCATTTCTGCTTCCTTAAATCTGAAACACAAAACCGAATCTTTGACAACAATTTCAAGATTTTCCCACCAACCCACCCCAGCAAAGCACCTGGTCGCTTCAAAGATTGGATTTTTAGTTCTTGGGGTGGGGTTTCTACCGTTTTTCCTTTCACCATTGGCATCTGCAGCAGCACTCAATTACACAAACAGAATGGTCAACAATTTATGGTCACTTTGTGTGGTTTAAACTGTAAAGTCTCTCTTTCTCTCACTCACTTTTCTCTCTCTCTGTTGCATTCTTGTGTGTGTCTTAGTCTCTGGCTGTGTTTTCAGTGTTAGATTCTTGGTGGGTTTAGTTTAATTTTGATTGAACGAATGAGATCTTGATGAGGGTTGGAGCCAGTTTCCTTGCACTGCTCTCATTGTTGCCATTGCTTCTTTCTCCGCAATTTTCAAGTGCTCAGCTTCCACCTGACACTGATATCTCATCACGCACCCTTGATGCCATTCTCCAAGATTGCGCCTTTAAGGCATTTTTGAGGCCAAAAACTGGGGTACCCTATGATGGCCAAGTTCCCAGAAGCCTAAATGGGATTAGAGTTTCAGCAATGAGGCTTAGGAGTGGTAGCTTGAGGACCAGAGGTTTTGAAAGATACAAAGAGTTTCATATCCCAATTGGGGTTGTTGAGCAGCCTTATGTGGAGAGGCTTGTTTTGGTGTACCATAACTTAGGCAATTGGTCTGACAAGTTTTACCCTTTGCCTGGTTACACATATTTGGCTCCTGTTTTAGGTCTAATGTCATATAGTGGTGCCAATTTGTCTGCTTCTGAGTTGCCTGAATTGGACATAAGAGCTTCTGATAAGCCAATTTTGATCAACTTCCCTTATGTGAAATCGGCACCATTAGGGTCAGTGCCAAAGTGTGTGTACTTTGATCTACATGGTTCAGTGCAATTTGACATCCTATTACATGGGAATGTTTGTTCAACAGTCCAACAAGGGCACTTCTCAATTGTTGTGGAGTCTAATGCCCCTTCCCCAGCACCTGCTGCTATGGCTGTGGCTGCGGCTGCTGATGTTGGGAAAAGGGGTAGTGGGAGGAACAAGTCCAAGGTGTGGATAATTGTTGCATCTTTGGTTGGTGGATGCCTCTTGTTGATCATGTTGAGTCTTTTGGTTGCTAAAGTGAGGGGCACAAAACAAGGGATGAAGATTCAGCAATTGGAATGGGCAGCTGAGAGCAATGAAACTTTGCAGATAGCATCTATTGGGGGCACCAAAGCACCATTGGCAGTCGGGACTCGCACAAGACCAACAATTGAAAATGATTACATACCTTAGATTTGAGGGATTCTTGTAGGACCATTTTTTTTCACTTTTTTGTTTTCTTGCTTGGTGTTGTAATTTTTGTGTTCATAATGAGTTAAAAAAATGCTTTCCTTGTCTAATTCTCTTGTTCAGAAATTCAGTTTCATTGCTTTAGTTTGGTATGATTTCAATGAACCTCATTGGCTTATAAGACCAAAAAAAAAATAAAAAAAGACAAGGTTTTATAGAGCCCTCATTTGTTTCATCTTTGATCTGTTTGTCAGCTATGAATTCCATTGTGTTGATTTAGCTGTTTGTGGACTCACTAAAATAGTAGAATCCAGAAAATTAAATAATTGTGATCGATGTATGCAAAAATATTCTCGCATATGAGCAAGAATATCTCCTATGTTGTTGTCTCCTACGCACTCGGTTGATGTCGTAAGCTTTTTCATTTTAAAAAGAAGTGAAATTCATGCGTCTTGGCCAAACTATCTTCATTGAAAGCTTACACCTCAAAGCCTGGCCCCAATATACATCACAAAGAATTGAGATAAGACAAAGTTTGCTTGGCTCTTATATAAAAATGGTATTAATTTTTTTTTATATAAAACATAAAACTTTTTGTAGATGATATTTCTTTGCCTTAGTGATAAATGAATTAACGACAGATATTCAAGAGGAAGTGTCGTGATGTATATTTTTTACTGATGATATTGTGCTTATTGATTAGACCAAAGATGGTGTTAATAGGAAACTGCAATTATGAAAAAAATACTTTGGAGTCTAAAAGATTAACGATAAGCAAGAACAAGACGGAGTGTATGAAGTGTAAGTTTTCGCGGGTAAGAGATGGTGATTAAGACATAAGGCATCTACTTGGTTAAGAGGTACCCAAGAAATATGTTTTTAGATACTTGAGATCAATTTTGCGAAAAGGTGGTGAGATTGATGAGGATCTAAATCATAGTAGAATTAGAGTAGGGTGAATAAAATGACGGAGTGTATCGAAATTTTTGTGTGACCGCAAAATTCTCCTTAAGCTAAAAGGAAAATTCTATAGAATAACTATAAGACCAACAATGTTATATGGAGCAGAACAGCACATAAGCAACATGAGCATAAAATAAGGGTAGTAGAAATAAGGATGTTAAGGTGGATGTGTGATTATACGAAGATGAATAAGAAAAGAAATGAGGATATTCGGCGAAATGTATTAGTAGTACCGGTATGTGAAAAGATGAGTGAGCATAGATTGAGGTGGTTTGGGCACGTCATGAGACGACCACTAGATGCTCCCGTAAGAATAAGAGTTTGTTACCAAGAGTTTGACACAAAGAGAGGTAGCGATCGACCGAAACTTACATGGGGAAAGGTAGTTAAACAAGACCTAATGGAGTGAGATATAGATTGACGGACGATATGTCTTAGGACAAAGTGGAGAAAAGCTATAAGCTTGGTGAAGGGTTAAACCGATTAGTAGTTCTATGTTCCAGCTATTCCTTTTTTTAGTTATTTTTCTCTTCTTTCTTTCTTCTTTTATCCCTTTTTTATTTTAGTTTATTTTTCTTTTCTTTTGTCTTTTTTCCATTTTTTCTTCCCTTCTCTCCTTCTCTTTCTTTGTCTTATTTCTGATTTATTATAGGATTCATTTATTACTGACCTCAATTAACTTTGATTAAATGTATTGTTGATGTTGATATTGATATTGATAAAACATTAAACTTAAGGGCCATGTCAAAAGACTTGCCCCACCTGAAAATCTACCAGTTTTTTTGTTCGAGCGTTTGTTTTATGGAATTTTAATGGAAAAGCATAAATATATATTCTTATGTTTGTTATAAGATTTTTTTTATAAATATTTTTGGGAATTATTGATTCTTGAAAATGTTATAATTTTTTTTTATCATGTTTTCTTACACTTATATTCTAATTAGGAGGGTGGGAAAGTGATATTTTGGTGAGAATGTGAAAATTTATTGTTTAATACACGTAGTTTTCTTTTTGATTTGAAATAATTTTAATTTTAAGAACTTTACCCATATTATAACATAATTATTTAAATACCTGATAATTATATTGTCATGTTATATTCCTGGAAATAATATTCTTAAAAATATAAAAAGATTTCATCAAATAAATAAATGTTTCCTTATATATAAGAGAGAGGACATAATAGTAAAATTGTGAGTTGTAAGAAAAGTTAACCTTAATCATACAATTATATTAACAATTAATATTGTTTTAATTAACTATAATCATTTTTTAAGAGAATTAATTTTTATCTTAACAACAATTTAGATTCACTCTTACAAATTACAATATTATTTTCTCTTACACAGTCACATGACACCCTTTCTCTTTCTCTCTCTATATCCGGGTGTGAATGGGATGTACAACATATACCCATTTGATTTATTCTTTAGTGAAGCTTTTACCTGTCTCTTTTTATGCATGCTCAATTCACTTCAATTGAGATTTTACTATTTTTTTTTTAATAATAGATGTTATAGCAACATTTTATCTAATCCAACATTTCTAATATTAGTGAATTGTTATATCTACTCTCCCCTGATTGCTAAGTGCACTTTCCTTTTCATTTTTTTCCCATAATACCCTTTTATTGTTGAAAACTGAAACAACTGCAAATGTTTCCACTCCCCCCCTTAATTGCCAATTTATCGTCCAATAACTCTCACCCTCTAATTCCTCCTGAAACTCTTGGTGATTGAAAGAGAGGGTGGTGTTGTGGTGCTGTAATTGCCAATTGTATACTATTACTACCCCACCCCCGATCTTCCTCCCTCTTTGTGAACTCGGTGTGGTGGTGGTTGTCGTCCGGTTAGGTTGAGGCCAAACATCTCGCGGCGGTGGCGGCAGTGCTTGCTGCGGCAGAGACAACAGGGAGAATGGGCTATACCGAGAAGACTGGTCGGAAACATAAAATTAAAAGTAATTTTTATTTAAATAAGAATAATCTTAACTGTTGTCATAAAATAATAAACATATAATTTATTTTACACAATTTTATTATAGTTATGACCGTGAGCATTACGATAATAACAAGGACAAAACTTACCTACAGTATCATAATTACTGTTTTTCCTTTGTCCTATAATGTCATAACACCTGTTTTATTTTTCCGCATCATCAAACTGCACTTAACACTGTCATTCTCTTCTCATCCTCTCTCACACAAGTCAATCTCGGTTGCATCTATGCACACACCACCGTTCCTTTCTCCCATCTTCAATTTCTAAATCTATATTCCAATTCAAAACCACCGTTCAGTTCTAAATCTATATTCCCATTTTCCCCATATTTCACTTTCAAACTTGTCTGCACACCACCGTTAAGTTGGACTTCCGCTCCTTCACTGCCTCCGATTACATAGAACTTGTCTGCAACACATTTAGTTTTTGCATGAAAATGCAATTAAATTAGCAAAAATTAACCTAAAACAGAAAGACAGTGCCCAGGCATGCTACGATTGCCACTCTTGAAAACATTGTAACCAACGAAGACTCTGTCACAACCCAATTGCATCATGATGGCGGCGTTGGAGTGGGTTGTGCGACCGACAATGAACTAGGCAACTAGGAGATATCAAATCAGGTAAGAACATTTAGCATCCACTGTGGAACCGAAAGAAAACTTCTCCTTTGACCACTACGTCAACAATGGGTGCGAATAACGACAACACCAACACCAACACCAACACCAATACCATCCTTCAAGGAAATCAACCATGCGAACAAGAGTCCACTGTAAAGGGTATACCAGTCGTGGGTGCCTATGAAAAAGGGAATCCAACAAACATGACGAGTCCCTCATGTTAGGAGCTTGATGGTCACTCGTTGATCATCGTCGTGCAAAGAGAGATGCACTCCTTGAAGCAAAGAAACGCTCAGCAGATGTAAGATCTTCGAAAAGAGAATGCCACACTTAGAGAGCAATATCTGAGGATTCAAGAGGACCAGAACACAAACTCGATTGCGACAGTGGCAACCCACCAGACCCATCCGACTAGAACATATGCGACTGATACAACATGGCGAGAATGAACCTTATTCGTCACGCAACCAGTCTAGAGAGCAGCAAACACTGCCACTAGGTTGCATCCTTTCATCCACAGAATTATGGAGGCCTAACTGCCACCTGGATGAAAATCGCTGAATGTCAAACGTTACGATGGACACTCGAACCCGAGTGAACATGTGGATGCATTCGTCACATAGATAAGTCTATTCGCGAACGACGACACAATCATGTGCCGAGTGTTTCCTACAACGTTGAAGGGTGCAACACTCCATTGACATACTTGATGGTTGAAAAACTCTATTGATTCATTCGCGAAGCTTATCAAGCATTTTGGAGCACATTACGCTACAAGCATAACACATCATCTGACGGTTGTGGCACTCACTAACATTAGACAAGATGATGAAGACAAATTGCTTCACGAATTCATGGATACGTTCTCATCGGTCTTAGATCGAATTTAGAACTTAAGCCCCGAAGTCGCGCTCACTTCAATGATTATGGCACTAAAATCTGGTCTCTTCTCGGACAACCTATGCAAGAAACCACTAACAACATTGGACGAGTCGAGAGAAGAGGCTGACAGATTCATTCAAATGGAAGAGATGATCGAGTTCAAAGAGAAAAGGCGGGGAGAATCCTTAAGGAAGCTGTCGGACCTAGAAACAGAGATCGAAAGCGACTGTAGTCGAGGAAAATTCAAGACAGATAACCGCCCCGATCCAAATTCAGCCACTACACTTTGCTGACGAAGAGTTGAGGCCGATCACTAGAGGAAGCTTGCATACGGAGTCGATCTAGTTTCCGGCTAAAAATCGTCCTTCACCAAGAGCTGACAAGTCCAGCTACTACCGATATCATCGAGTCCCTGGTCATAACACTGAAGATTGCACTACTCTTAAGGATAAAAAATAGAAAGATTGATCCAAAAGAGACATTTGTAGAAGTTCGTCAAAGACTCATCACGTGATAAGGAATGCAAAATACAGCGAGATAAAAGCTGATAACGCAGTAGGACTCATGTAGCAATGGAAACACAACTTCAAGGTGAGAATCCCCCCCTTGAAACTCAGCTTCGAGGTGCAATAAGCACAATAGTTGGAGGATTTGCAGGGGGAGGAAGTTCAAACTCGACACACAAGCATTATGCTGCAACCTTAAGTTTGTTAACTTGATCGCAGTCGAAAAGAGGCCTACAAGGAGCCTACCCCCATCACTTTCACGGATGAAGATTTCGAGCGGATAGACTAATGTGACAATGGTCCCATGGTGGTCAAGATAAAGGTTGCTAACTTTTTAGTATGCGAAGTCCTTCTTGATAATGGAAGCTCGACTGATGTCATGGACTGAACCATCTTTAAACAACTAGGCATACCAAAAAGCTAGATTGAGCCATTCCCAAAGCACTCATAGGTTTGGCAAGAGAGACAACAAGCACAATAGGATATATGCACTTGCTAACTACATTGGAGATGAAAGGGGTCAAAGTCCATCATGATTATATTTTAAAGGTTTTGAGCAATCAATTATACTCATAATATATTGATTATGATATTTATTAAATTTAATATATTGCACTCACAATATAAATTTTATTCTTATATTATTATTTAATCACAAATTATCAAAAAAGCACACCTTACCAATAAATTATCAACTTGTAATATATAATAAGTTTGTTAATATTTTTGTAAGAAATAATCCTAAAAGTCATAAGGAGAATATTTTTAATTGATTAATAATGTAACAAATTTTATGTTGATAGTTTATGTCTATTTTTTTAACCACAATAATAGGACTTATGACTTTTTGATGAAATCTTGAGTATTTCACAGGTTTCAACCTTTTGAATAGTCTATGGGACTAATCATTTAGAATTTAGTCACACTTAAAATAATATCTATTAAAATGGTTTTTTTTTATAATTTTTTAATAGATTAAGAATTTTGTAATTTTTATATACTTAATAAATTGATTATATATTGTATTTAATGTTATTGGGTAGTGTTACGGATATGCTCCCATATCCTCCTCATCAATGAACCCGCGCAATCAGGGATTCCCCTCGATGACGCAGGAGCAGTTACCGGCCGATGACCCGTGATCCTCGTTGCAGGCACAAGGGGAGAGGACTCGACGGCTACAATCCCGGAGACAGAATGCCTCATTTCCGGCCTGGACGAAAGGTTATAAGGCAGAAGC
>PYAF01004440.1:7787-19865 GCA_007407185.1 Glycine tomentella
CTAAGGCCATGTAAATTATTGAACTATTTTGGTTTATCTGTATTGGAACTATATTATGGTCTGTATCTGAATCATATTATGTAAAACTATGATGGACTGTATGTTACTTTATCTTGTACTTAAAGAATATTTAATGGTAACTACTTCTTTAAAGTTTATTTTAATAATGAAGAAAAGCGATTTTTGAAAAATAAATTTTCTGTACAAAATAAGCGAAAAAAATTTAGGCGTTACATGAAGGCCATTTGCCCTGTGATAGTTTATCTCATGCATTTATATAGTTGCATATTTCTTGTGGATGTGTTTGATTATTTGAATGATTTTACTAACCTACTAACAAGTTCGGGATTTAGCTTTGCCTACTGAGAAATTTATTTCTCACAAGATTTGTTTCATGTTTTTCTTAGATGACAGTCCTGGTCAGGTTCATTGAAGCTCTGGAGTAGTGAGGAAGTTATGTACTAGACTGAAGAATGGAAATTACTGTACTTGTATTATATGAACTTTTGTAACAAGAACTATGACTATGTATAATGTATTAGTTTCAAATCTTTTGTAAGTTTTACGTTTTAGAAGTTTTACTAATATACGCTTCTTAGAAACTTATCTTTAAGTAATAATAAAATTAATAAAAATTAGTAGAAATTTAGGTCGTTACATGAGAAATTTACCCTCATTTTCATAATCAAATTAATAGAATTTTTATTTAAAATTTGAAAATTATATGTTTAGAGTAGTGATATCGTACCAACAAGGCGCATCGTTATAGTACTTGCAATCATCATCTTTTTATTATGTGTAATTTGGGGCATATCCACACTCTGATGTATCTTCAGTTTCAAAGTTATTCTAATGAATCATCCTTCATTTATATATATATATATATATATATATATATATATATATCAGCAGTTTAAGTTTATAACACTTTTCTTTCTCTATATGCAAAAAGTGTATGATTTATAATTGGAATGAATTTGTTTTTACAAAATGATTGATATTTTTTGTCACGACTTGTATGTATAAAAGAATAAAAAGAAAAGAGAAATTTACTCATGTTTTGTTAAAGTAAAATGTTTCCACAATTGGATTAATGAATATGTTTACAAAAAAAAAAAAAAAATCAGTTTACAAAAAGAGAAAAGTGCATGTTTATTCATATAATAGATTTTAGGGTGACAAGTTGTTTGTGATTGATTAGAATCAAGACTGGAAGATCAATTTATTTATTTTTGATTATCAAAACCAATTTCCACCATAAACAAATTGGCACGCTCAATGAGACTGTTTTGCCATTTCAAAAAATAAACTAGTGTAAAGGAAGACAGTTTATGACATTAAGAAGTGGTAGAATTATATCTGCCAATCACCAATACAACAAAAGCGCCAATTTTGTGACAATTAAAATACTTAATCGGCGATAGAGACAACTGCCGCAAACTAGGCTTTGCACAAGTTGCCAAACCGTCACACAGTTGTTCTCCATGAGCTAATATTGTGACGGTTAAAATAACTGTCGCACAAATCGACCCTATATGTCTGAAGAATTTGCGACGGTTTGTAACCACTTCGATGTTTATATTTTATTTTTTAATTGTAAAGTGTTTTTACAGGAGTATTGCAATGTTTTTGAATTGTCGTAACATTTTTTTATTTTTTTTTAAAAAAGTTTGTGATTGTTTTAAACCGTCACAGTGTTTTACAATCATTTATAAGTTGTTTAAATTTAGTATTTCCAAATTCTTTAAAATAATTACATTTTTTCCACCATTTATGTATTTTAATATTTATGTAACATTTTGAAGATTACATACCCATAGAAATTTACACAATTTAATTTATATTAAATTTTCTACAAAATTTAAAGATTGGTATTACATTTCCAATTTTGAGTCAATTTACACTAGATAGAATTCCTAGACACTTAATAACATATTGTTATTTTAATAGATAAAATAGACTAAATTAAATAAGATAACCAAAAGATGGACTGAAATCCATTCAGAAGTACATAATATAAGCATATTGTCATATGTATAAGTATGTAGTTTAAGAGTGTTTCAACATTGTATGAATTAATAAACACAAGTAAATATCTTAAGAGTTAAGTAAAAATAATTTAAACAGTTCTAAGTGATATTGGTCCATGGTCTTCAAGCATATGACTTGACTTAGAGGAATGTCTCACGTCTCTTGGTGACTCCATGTCAGGTGGCTGAAATGAAAGGAACGCATAAATTAAATTAGTAATTCTATATTTAAAAAATCACAATATAAAAGAATAATTACATAACACAAAATGCATCACATCACCATATCAGCCACTACTTGATTAGTCCATTGAGCACTATTTATTTTTTTCATAAATGCCACATAAATAAAATATAACCTCACAACCAACATATCATCCCCTAGAACTGCAGACCTCAACAAATTGAATATTCCAAAGCTTAAATCAATAAAGATATTTCAAACATTAAGAGCAAAAAAATTCTAAACTTGAAATTACTGCACCCCCACCAAAAGGTCAAGCTACCTACTAAAACTTTAAGAGCACATAAGTTTTGTAGCCACGTTGATGCCCATTAAAATTAATGTAGTCACAAAACAATAGCCTAGAACTAAAGAGAAAGATAGCAGATAGAGAACACCAAAATCCAAGATAAAACCTGTTGATAAATTTAAACAAACAACACATAATATTCCAAAGAATTCAACACTAGACAGTAACTAGAATAACAAAAAGCACCTAAAATTTGGTTCTACCAATACATCATCCAATGATTGTAATGTAAAAGAAAATAAAAAACCAACATAACAAAGGAAAAAGAAATCAAGGAATTCATATTAGGCTATACTTGACAAACTTAAAAAATAGATAAATAGATAAAAGGATTTGAATATTGTGTACTCAACACCTACTTGCATTTAAAAGCCTAAAAGATGATCTCACATACACATCTATGATCTTGTTATAAAGTGCAAAAACACAAACAAACTTTTTAACTTGTGTGGTTACCTGATTTCCCTTAAAATTTTGCATAAGATATGCAATTTGTTCCTTTAAGACACCAACTTGTGCAACATGTGCCTCAAACACTTCAATGTTAGCTTGCATTTATTCCATCTTCTCATTAGTCTTCGAGGAAGTTGTTGATGTTGTAGAATGAGAACTAGATCCAGTCAATTGAGATTGTGTTACTCCAAGTTCCAAGCACAAACATATCCAAGATGTTCTTTTTCAAAAATTCTCACAAAAGCCTCATTTTCAAAACAATTTTGCATTTCATTTTCCAAATTCTTCTGTATACAATGATGCGTAAAATATGTTAGGCTCGCACAAGGGAAAATATACCTAGCGCAATAGTAACAATGGACTTAAAAAATTTGGATATTGAACCCAAAAGACTAGTTGTATTCTCAATTAGTTAAGTTTATTAAACTAACAATAAAGATGATTAAAAAAATGATTTTAATATTTTTTGGTTTTGGTTTTTATAAAAAAGCAATTAAATGAATATAAAGAGAGGTTTTGAGTTATGATAAGATTGAACAGGGGTTATGACTTACTAGTACCAATTTCCCCCAATCATAGTTCTAATGAAATTTCTTCCCAGTTAACTACCAATTCCCAAAATCAACAAAGGTCTATGTGTTAGTTCTGGACGATCATTCCTCTCATGCACCTTGGATTTTGATGAATAACAATAAGTATAAATTATTCACGTTCTAATGAGTTTTTGACAAGTGAACAAGATCAATATGTTAAAGGACTTGACAATATCCGGTATCGTCCACAATCCAAGAGAGAATGCTTTATTTTATCTGGCATCCAACACGCTAAAACCAGAGAGCATCCAACCTTGTGAAAATCAATATTATACATTGCCTTTTAGTTAACTTGCACGTCCAATCTCAAAGAAACTCAAAAAGACTAAGAATGACAAAAAAGGGAAGTGCGCGTGTTCTATTTTCTACAAATTCAATTTGCCTCCTTATTTTGAATTTAACAAAAGAACAATATAGAAGCGTATAGAAGGTTCATTGCTCTGTTTATACTATGGATCATTCCTTTCCAATCAGAGCATGACATATCGCCTTATCCTTTAGTGAGACAATGGTCTTTAAGGAATTAGCATTGATCCAATAACAGATCCTTAACTAAAGTCTTTTAAAGGCCATCTCCATCAAGGAAGCTTTAGAAAAAGCATCTTACAAGAGAATAAGAAAATATTTGAAGCAAAACTATGCTGAAATCACCAGACGACTGATATACAGTTTTCATTTGCTTACTCTTTTATAAGCAAAGTTATTTTGTATTTGAGCTTAATTGTTTATTCACTCGTTGAGTGTTACAGAATACTTGTATTCATCCAAACTTTTGTTTGTTAAAGCTAGGAGTGGCTTAGTGTCCAACAATACTTGGGTTTCTTATATTCAAGGGGAGTCTAAGAAAGTGTCATAAGTGGTATTAAGAATACTTGTAAAGCCAGAAGTGGCAAGTTAGAATACTTGTTTTCTAATCAAGTTTGGATTAGTGGAACCCTTTATTAATGTGTAAAGGAGAACTAGATGTAGCTCAGGTTGAGTGAACCAATATAAACAAACTGTTTCTACTTCTCTCCATAACAGTTTATTGAGCATTCTTACAACACTTTCTATCATCTTTTTAACACCGAGTGTTCTTTTGAAAAATTGGTTTAAGAACTATTTCTTTTGATGACCGTATTGATCTTCATTAAATATTTGTTTTATCTTCAGTGGATGACTTGCCACACACACACACACACACATATATCACTATCTATATTTTCTTTAATATTGTAAAAAGTTTATATCTTTGATATACACATTATTCAAACCCCTCCCTTTTATTGTGTTTATTGTTATTTCAATTGGTACCAGAGCTTTGCCTTAAGGGTTGAGTATCTGACAATACTAAGGAAAAGATCCAATATATGAAAGATATGGAAGAAACATTCTCCACCAACAAACCACCTCTGTTAAGAGGCATAAAGAATGACTACTGGAAGGAGTGCATGATAGCGCACTTTGAATCTATTCACATAGATATATGTGACGTGGTGGAAAATGGAGATTATATTCCACATGATGATTAGCTAAATGAAATTCCAAGAGGCAACTATATGTTTGGATGCTTTCAAACTAATCTTAAGGAACTAAGATTCTTAGGTAGAACTTATGATAATTATGATCACATTGACAAAATTTTAAGAAGTTAGTCTAGGAAGTGGAGACCATAAGTAACAACACTAAGAGCTTTAAAGAATCTTGACATTATGTCCCCTGAGGAACTTGTTGATACCTTCAAGGTTCATGAACAAGAACTTCAACGGGACAAATGACTCAATTAGAGAAGGCTCAGATGAAAATGAGCTTGCCTTTATTTCTCAAAATATCTACAAGATGTAGAGAAACAAAGGAGGGCCCAAGTGAAAAAAACTCCTATAGAAGAATGCCCAGAGAAAAGAAGGATGAAGACAAAGGCTCCATAATTTTCTACTAGTTCAGAAAGCCTGCACATTTCAAGTCTAAATGTTAAGATTTGGAGAAAAGTCAAGATAAGAAGAAATTCTTTGGGATTAAAGAAAAGAAGGGTCTTATGAGTACCTGAGAGGACTTGGATGACACCTCGTTTGATGAAGAAGCTAACATATGCCTGATGGCAGATACAACCTCTGAGGGGTCTGAATCAGACTAGGAAAATGAGGTAAATTTCAATGACTCTGAATCTCTTAAAAAAAGCTTATCATGAGCTTCTATTTAACTCATCTATTCTCTCAAAGGCTTACAAAAACCTACAAAAAGATGTCAAGAATCTATCCAAAGATCATTTAAATCTTGAGAAAACCCTTCAGGATCAAGTAGATGTTTCATTGGATGAGTCCACTCAGACATGTGAAGCTTGTATCACTCTTAAAGAAAAAGAGTCCAAGCTATGTTTTGAGATTGAGACAAGTGCTAGGGAAAGTGTTACTATTCTCAATAACTTTTAGGAGTTGAAAACAAAATGAAATATCTTCAAAAGGATCTGAAGGGGCTGAGTGAAATTCATGATTATCAAAAAGAAGAAAGATATGATCTACGCAGAGAATATGCACAACCACATAAAGCGTATGAAGACCTTAATATGAGTAAATGTAATCTTTGGGTGGAATGTGAAGAACAAGAGAAATTTGTGAAATTCTTGAATGATAAGGTTTTGAAGAATCAAGAATTTAAGGGTCAACCTCAAGATGTTGTCAAGCTTCATGAGGAAATAAGAACCGTAAAAACTACATTATCCAAATTTGACAATGAAATAGATAATCTTAACAAATTGTTAGGATACTCTAAAATTTCCTCAGATAAATATGGAAATGGATATGTTGGTAAGGTATATGTTCATGATGAGGAAACCATTGTCTGTTATTTCTGTGGAAAAACTAGACACATGACGTCTATAATGCCCTGAAATTTCGGTAACTAAAATAGATATTTGATGTATTGCTTGTATTGTTTGATTGTTTGATTAATTTGGATTAGGTTAAGTGTTGTGTGATTTATCCTTGTGCAACGTCTTAGTGTAGATGTTAGGTTGAGTGGAGTTTGTTTGATCTGCATTGGAGTAGCTCGCTTAGCAGCAGTAACTCGCTAAGCGTAATTCCATCCAAGGTAAATAATTCGCTTAGTGACACCTAGTCGCTAAGCGCAATTCTTTCTAGAGGAAGTAATTCGCTTAGCAACACTAGCTCACTAAGTGCAATTCCAGCCAGAAGAGAAATTTTGCTTAGCGCGAAATATCTAGCTTAGCACCAAAAGTTAGATTTTGCTTAGCGAGATGAGCCCGTTAAACAAGTCTTGCAGGATTATAAATATAACAGTAGCGTGAAAGAACATATATTTCCACTCCTCTCTCCAAACCCTTGCCCAAAGAACCTTAAACCTCATTCTCCACCACCGTGACCACCATATGCTTGCCGTCGGACCATCGCACAAAGCGGAATACTTTAATCGAAACGAAATCCTAAAAACCTAACTCGAAGAATCTATAAAGGAATGAGCTATCGACCCTCCCATCATGGTTTCTTTGAGGTAACCATGATTTTTATGTCTTCTCCTAGTTAGTTTGAGCATATTCTTGCATCCCTTGTGATTTGGATACCGTTATTGGATGTTTTTACGTTTCCTTTGAAAAACCCTGGAGAATGAGACAATGTAAAAATCATATTTTTATAAAATTGATTTACCCTAATCAAAATTTCAAAATGAAGTCTCTTTGATGTGAACCCTAAAAACACCATTGTAGCCTTTTTAAAATTCAATGGGTATTTGACCCAAATTGTTAAAATTGATCTTGTCTTTGAAATCTATATTGAGTTGTCTTCAATTTGATATATAGAGCTCTGTGATTTATCTTGTCTGAAGACTTGAGAAATGTGGATCCCAGACATGAGTGTATATGTATGTACGTGGGATGTGATTGCTTGTGATGTTAATGTTGATGATGACATTAAGATGAGATGATGTTGCTGTTGATGATGACATTGAGATGAATTGATGTTGATGTTAATGATATCAGTGAGATGACTGCATGTTGTGTATGTATATGGGGGTGTAGTGACTATCTGAATATCCCTGGAGAGGGAAGGGGATTTAGTTTAAAATTTTTAAGCGTCTCTGGAGAAGGAAGGGGATTGTTTCAATTTTTTAACTATTCAAGGTTAGTGCATTGTTGGAGTCCATGTTTCATATTGGATAATTGTGCCAAAATAGTATAAAGTTTGTCCGTAAGTACCAGTCTTTGTTCATGAGGACAAATGCTAGAATTTGAGGGCATATTACTCGGTTTTGGACTTCCTTGAGACTCATGTTGATCAACATAGGGAGGGAGTGACCTATGCACGACTGGGTGACCTCGACAAATTGCTACTAGGTTTTCCTAAATTAGAGTGTCATAAGAACACACTTAGGCTATTTCCTGATGAATGACACCACATTGAATTTGAGAGTTAAGTCAAGTGCATCCACCATTCGAAGCATAATTAATTTGAATTGTTGAAAACTTAATGATTAGTTTGTTAAGTGTATGTTCAACTGATATACTATTGAGAATAATTGTGATGATTTGTTATTGTGTTTCTTCATAATTACTATCATCTGATGTTTGTTGATCTTTTATAATAAACTCACCCTTGTATTTTGTACCGTGTGGTTGGTATCTATGATGATCTTGAACTTTCGTTCATGGGAGCAGATGAGCAACAATAGGTTTCTTTAGAGAAAGATTTTTTTTTGTTAGAGCCGCCAAGCCGACGTGATGATGTTGGAGTTTCTTTTGGGAGAGTTGTGCTTTTTTATCCAACTCTTCTTTAGATAATTCCTTGAATTTTTTTGATTGATTGTGAATATAAATCCCAGGGTTAAATACATGAAAAAACTTAATTATGTCTTTACATGTGAATGATGTATAGTGGTTTAAGAAATATATATATATATATATATTTAAGTATTTATGAGTTATTTGGTGAATGTATATGGTGAAAAATTTTATCACCATTTTTCATAATCAAATTAATAGAAAGTTTTTTTAAAATTAAAAATTCCATGTGTTTAGATTAGTGATATCGTAGCAACAAGGCGGGTTATTACAACATCTAGATGCAGGGATCGTCCTAAGAAGGGTTCAACCAATCCCTTCATGGCTAACACAAAAGGACCTAAAAAGATTTTGGTACCTAAGAAAAATATTTTTCATATTGTAGATGTCCTTGATAGCAGGAAGCCGACGACTATCATGGTACCTGGACAGTGGTTGCTCATGGCACATGATGGGAGAAAAGTGTATGTTCCAATGCCTGACTCCCTATCATGGTGGGAAAGTCATTTTCAAAGGGAATCAAAAAGGCAGAATAATCAAAGTAGGTAACATAGGTATTCACCCCTATCCCTCTGTTGATAATGTTATGTTTGTTGAAGGTCTTAAGAACAATCTACCGAGAATAAGCCAATTATGTGACAGTGGTTATGGTGTCTCTTTCAACAAGGATGAGTGTGTTGTTCTATGTCATGATGGGTATCCTTTATTCTTTGCCAAGAAAAAAGGCAACCTCTACAAAATCAGATTGGGAGAACTCTTAAATGAAAAGGTGTCGTGCTTACTTTCTTTCAAGGAAAATAACGGATTATGGCATAAAAATCTTGGATAGGCAAGTTGGAAGTTAATCTCCAAACTGCATAAAAACAACCTTGTAAGAGGTCTACCAAATATTTCATATAAGGATGATTTACTTTGTGCGGCATGTCAAAAGGGGAAACAAATTAAAAATTCTTTTACTAGTAAAAACATTGCTTCCACCTCTAGATCTCTACAACTACTACACCTTGATTTGTTTGGTCCAACCCAAATGTGTCCACTAGTGGAAAGAGGTATGGACTTTTCATAGTGGACGACTACTCTAGATGGACATAAGTTATGTTCTTAAACCACAAAGATGAGTCTTTCTATATTTTCTTTAAATTCTATAAATGTGTTCAAAATGAAAAAGGAACATGCATTACTTCAATCAGAAGTGATCATAGGGGATATTTGAAAATAAAAATTTTCAACTGTTCTGTGAAGAAAATGGATTCCTTCACAATTTTAAAACACTAAGAACACCTCAATAAAATTAAGTAGTTGAAAGAAAGAACTGATCTCTACAATAGATGGCTAGAACCGTGCTCAATGATAATTCAACCCCTAAGAACTGTTGGGCTGAAGTAGTAAATACTACATGTTATCTTCAAAACATAATTTGCATAAGACCTATTCTCAAAAAGACTCCTTATGAATTGTGGAAGGGATGAAAACTCAACATATCATATTTTCATCCATTTGGATACAAATGTTTTATTCTCAACACAAAGGATAACTTGGGAAAATTTGATTCAAAAAGTGATAATGGGATACTCTAAAACTTCAAAGGCATTCAAAGTGTATAACTCAAGAACCTTGGTAGTTGAAGAATCTATTCTTATAAGATTTGTCGAAAACAAGCCTGATAAAGATTTATTAGAGCTAGACGAGTCTTTTGCAAATTTATGACTAGACGACAACTATATAGCAGTTAGCTCGTCCAGAAAGAATTCAGAGACAAGAGCGTCCGCTCAACAAAAAGCTAAAGAAAAAGTAAGAGAACCCATTGGACACATCATGAGAAAAAATCATCCAAAAAGTAAAATTATTGGTGATCCAGCAGATCGTGTTCAAACAAGATCATCACTCATAACACAAGGGCATATTGCATTGATTTCTAAAATGGAACTGATGGAGGTCCATTACAAGCTCAAGGCCAAGGAGGAGAACTTTAAGAGCTTCCTTTGGTTAGCCTTAGAGGACCCATGACAAGAGCTAGAACTCAAGCCCTTCAAGAGAACATCAAAGTTAATTTGCACCTCTTAGACAAGCATGAAGAAGCACACCAACTCAAGAAGAACAAGGGCTAGATTTTCTACTGTCAAGTTGAATTTAATTCCAGCACTTATAGTGGCAATTGTAGTGGCAATAAATAAGCCTTTAGTGGCAATCAACAAACTTATAGCGATAATTTTCTAATAAGTGTAGGTGCACTTGTATGTAATTTTTAGCACCTATGTAAACTTGTAAAGGTGGCTGACTCAGCCATGAGTCATCACGTGAATAGCTTGCACCAAAAGCTTCATTAGCTTGCACCTCAAGTTTCATTTCATTTTCCATTACATTCCACTTGCATTTAGCTTACATTTTTTAGGTAGCTTGCAGAACAAGGTTTAAATGTGGCTACATAAGGCCAGCTCAAACAGATTTGTAACAACTTTTTGGCAAATTAATAGAAATATGATATTTCTTGTGGGAGTTTCTCTCTTGTTCTTGTGCAAGAACTTATTGGATCTTATCAATGGCTTCTCAAGGCTATTGTGGCAATTCTTCCTAGACTCATTAAAGAGCTTCTCCATGGCGTCATCCATCTTCATTCCTTGTCTAATTCCATCCTCTATTGCTTGATTCTTTTGATTCATTCATGTGATAACCCTAAGTTATGGAATGGTTGGCGCCATACCCCGCGCGACAGCGCGGGGATTCACATCAGAACACCCTGTTTAGGGTGTGGCGCGGTTAGCGCCAGGTCTGGCGCTGATGGCGCCAGAGCCTCTGGAAGATGGCGCTGAGGGCGCCAATGTCATGCTGAGGGCGCCAGTTGTTTTCCAGCCCGTGCGGATAGCGCCATGGGTGGCGCGGATGGCGCGGGTAGTGGCCTGGAAAACCAGATTTCACTGGAATTCCACGCGACCAGCGCCAAGTGTGGCGCGGATGGCGCCATAGGTTAGGGAAGCATGGCGCGGGTGGCGCCAGTCTGGCGCGGTTAGCGCCAAGGGTTCTGGAAGTTGACGATGGGGGCGTGGGAGTGGTGCTGGTGGCGCCACCCAAACCGCCTTAGTGGCGCGGTCAGCGCGGGAGCTGGCGCGATCCGCGCCAGAGCTCGGGCAAGCGTTTTATAAGAGGGCAGTCGCGTTTTGGAGAAGAAGAACTTCTTCTTCTTCCTTCCTTCAGCCCCAGCCTCCATTTTTGATGTTTCCAAGCTTCCTAGGACCTTATTTGTCAGCCTAAACACTTCCCTGTGACCTAGAAACACATTTTAACCGATTGAAAGCTAAAAACCTGCATCAATTCCTAAGATTAGAGCAAAAGCTCAACCGTCAGAGAAACCTCAGAACCTTGAGTGTAGGCGAGGACCAGAGGCGCAGAACGAACAACAGAGCTTAGGAAAGCTGTCCTCCAGCCTTGTGGGTCGCCACTGAGGTAAGACTTCTGAATTTCTTTGGTTGATTTTGAGGTTGAGAAATATGTGGATTTTGGAAATTTTGTTGCTCTGAGTCTAGAATTAGCCCAGAGTTCTGTTGGGAACTCTGATTAGAATTGCCTAATGATGAAGGAATAGCTTTCAGTTTTTGATTCTGATGACTTTGGAAATTGGCTCTGTGAAGGCATAAGTGACCGGTGTAGTGTCACTTGGTTATGGGTTTTGACGTGCATGAGCCATACCTAAGTCTATGTTG
>PYAF01004441.1:3490-17848 GCA_007407185.1 Glycine tomentella
ATGACTGTTTTAGATATACTATTTCTATGTATATGTTTGGAAGTGAACCAGGGGAAGGAAATACCTTCAAGGGCCCTGAGTTTACTGGGATTTTATATCTCACCCCTTTTGTGGGACTTATATTCTTGCAGGTGATTCCTCAGGAGGAGCAGATAGATCCCAAGGCAAGAAGCCTATGCAGGGATAGCTGTTATTTGTAGACCTTAGGCCTAGATGACATGAGCTTGTGGCTCTGATGTTTTGTTTACTGCCTTTGGTTTTATTTTGTACCCTGAGGGGAGATGTATGTACAGTTTTGTACTTAAACATAGACTTTATGTATATTCACCATATTATAGTGTATATGGCTATGTTAGTGACATTTGATAACATCACTCTTGTGTTATGCTTCCAAACTGCTTAAACTCTGATGATTATAGTTAATGATAGTGATTAAGGTAGGTAAATGACCCTGGTTTTGTACGGGGCGTTACACACACAGTTCTCTCATATCTTTTGCCATCCAACCTATAGATTCAATTTATAATCTAATTGGTCAAACAGTCCTCGTGGGACGATAACTCTCTTATCACTTTATTACTTGAGCGACCGGTGCACTTGCCGAGTACGCAACAAAAGGTCAAATAATCGATTATTCCGATAGGTAATCGATTACATTGTTCTTGAAAGCTTTTCTAGAAAAGACTAAGAACAAACTAATCGATTATTCTTTTAAAGTAATCGATTACAACAGTATAAAATCCATTTTTCCAAAAACCTTTGAATCAAATTAAAAACTTAGTCAATTAACTAAAGCCTTATGATTTTCATGAACCCAATTAATTGAATTATAGAATGATATGAATGCAATGTACTCGTATCACTATAATTGCTTTTCTCTTAAACATTTCACACTAATTAAACTTTAAGGCATCCATTGCATGTTGAAAGCTCAAAAACCTATGCTTGAATCACAATTCCTTTGCATTCTTTAATTAGCTCCCCCTGAATTCAACATATATTGTTAATCTTTTGGACTTCCTCGACGCTGGTAGGGTTGTGCATCTCTAGTATGGTTGTGCATTTTTCAGGGTTGGCTTTTATTCCTTGATGTGTGATTATGAATCCCAGGAATTTGCCTCCACCGACCCGAAAGTGCATTTTTCTGGGTTGAGGCGCATGTCGTATTTGCGGATTTCTCCAAACACCTCTTCTAGGTTTGTCAGGTGTTGGGCTATGCTTTGAGACTTCACAACCATGTCGTCCACGTATACCTCGACATTTTGTCCGATTTGTTATTTAAAGATCTGGTCCATTAGTATTTGGTTTGTGGCACATGCGTTTTTTAGGCCAAAGGCATGGCCTGATAGCAAAAGTTAACACATCCTAAGTAATGAATGTCGTTTTCTCTTCATCTAGGGTGTTCATTCTGATCTGATTGTATCATGAGTATGCATCCAGGAAACATTGCACTTGGAACCCGGACATGCCGTCAACTAGTCTGTCGATGCTGGGCAAAGGGTATGCATCCTTGGGATACACCCTGTTGAGATCGATGTAGTCGGTGCACATTCACCATTTGTAGTTGGCTTTATTGACCATGACGACATTGGAGAGCCAGGTAGAATACCTGACTTCTCTAATGAAATTAGCTTTGGTTAGCTTGTCCACCTCCTCTCTGACTGCCTTGCGTCACTTTTCTCCCATCTTCCTCTTCTTTTGTGACATTGGTTTGGCCTAGGGACAGATAGCCAACTTGTGGCATATGATGCTGGGTGGATATCCTACATGTTAAATGGATGCCAAGCGAATAGGTCCGCATTCCTATGTAGGACATCAGCTATGCGTTTGTGCTTGTGGCCTGTAAAGTCTCTGCTAAGCTGCATACATTGCCAAGGTTTGGGCCCGAGCTACAACTTGATGAGTTCTTCGATAGGCTTTGGGCCTTTCTCAATGTTCTATCACGCGAATCTACATCGAATATCCTGTCTAGACTTGCTTCGTAGATGGTCAGGGTTCGGATTGGAGACCCTTGGTCCACGCTCATGACTTGATTGCCACCACCCGTTATGGGGTGAGGCTTGTCGGGCTCCCTGTAGGGAGGGTATGGTGCCACTTTCAAGCTTTCAGCATAGCACTGTCGGGTTTGCTTTTGGTCTGCCTTGATAGTTACGATCTCTCCCATTAAGGTTGAGAATTTCATCTTGAGGTGTTGCGTGGAGACGATGGCTTCAAGGTCGTTAAGCATTTTCTTGTCAATCAAAGCAAAATATGAGGCATTTACATCAACAATTAAATACATGACTGTGAAGCTCCTTGAGAGTAGGCCTTGACCAAAGGTGGTCATGAGGTCTACATAGCCTCTGGTCTCTACTCTCTCTCCTGCAAAGTCGAGGAGGGGTCCTAAGTGAGGATGGACTATATCAGATGAGACTTTGAGCCTCTCGAATGTTTTCCAGTAAAGGATGTTAGTGGAGCTGACGTGGTTAATGAGGACCTTGGACACCAGTAAATTGGCGATCACGATAGAGACAACCATGGGATCATGTTGGTTGACAGGGTTAATGTCATTGAAGTCTCTATCGGTAAAAGTGATGGGAGGAAGACTTCGTGATGATGGTACGTCGACACATTTGATGTCGATGTCCTGGATGGCATAGAGATGGCATTTTTGGGACTGACTGGACAACCCTCCATAGGAAAATTCGTGTTGAAGGCCTCCTGCAAGATAGTGGTGCAATTGGCCGTCAAGGGTGTGTAGCACTCATACCTGGGTCTCTTTGGGAGAGGCTGACGCTTGTCTGACTTATGCCATTTGTCCGATTTTATGTGAGTCAATCTTGGTATCTCCTTTTTTCTTGTCACGCTTTTGTCTGGTTTGTTGGACCTCGTTTCTGAACCTTAACATCTCCATTTGGATGTAGCCTTTGGCTCGTTTGCTCAACTCGTCCATGCTACTAGGAGGTTTTTTGCATAGTCCGTGAACTTACCAGGTCATAAGGCTAGCTGCATGGAGTGCAGTGCTACCTCTGGGTTGAGGTTTCGGATCTAGACAACAATTCGTCTGAACCTGTCCATGAATTTCCAAAGGGATTCATCATCTGCTTGTCGCAGACTGGCCAACACAGTGAAAGTCATGCGGTGTGACCGACTGGTTGCATACTGTGAACTGAAACTCAAAACAAGAGTGTCGAAGCTGTTGATGGACCTCAGAGGCAACCCTCCATACCATGTTAGCACTGGCCCTTTGAGGGACGTAGGAAAAATGCGACACATGATTGCATCGTTGTTGGCGTAGAGATTCGCCTGGGTGAGGAAAGCATCCAGATATTCATCTAGATTGGTGGTTCTATCGTTTCGCTCTAGTTTGAGCAATTTCCAACCTAAGGGTAGGTCAGTTTCCATGATGCGGTCGACAAAAGAGGTGTCGACGAGTCGTTCGCCCTTCTGGGCAATGTATGTGTGATAGACTGGGGTCATCTAGAGTTTTGATGGTGTGTTGGGGGTGTGGTTCCCCTTGAGTATGTTTATTCATTGTAAGGGAAAAGTACTCATCGCCTTGGGGTGTCTCACATGAGCCTCTAGCTGATCGTGGTTAGCTTTCAACTTTTAGAGTTCCTCCTTATCATGTCGCTCCATCTCTGCAATGCGAGTCTGGAGTTGCTGGAGAGTATTTGTGTCTGTCATGGTTGTTGGGGGAGGATTGGAGCTTTCAATAGAGGTCTCGCATTTGAGGCTAGATTGCGTGCTAACCATTAGTGGAAAAGAGAGGCTGCAAGGTAAGTTTTACTACGACCTAACAGTGGATGCCACATGTACGTACCAAAATCTGGAGCTGACACACGTTAAGATGGATGTGACCAAGAGGGGTTCTACGATCTCGCACATCAGACTATGAGTACCCTTTGTTAGGAGGACAAGAGGGGGAACTTGCAAAACAAATGACTCTAACGGTCAAGTAAGTATGTGAGTTAGGTGAGAATAAGTGATTAAAATAGTGAGATGGAACCTAGTACTTATAGAGTGGAGTAGGAGTTGTGAATCCTTGTTTGTCGGGGCTGTTACAGTGGTGTAATGACCCTTGCAGCTAATTACTAGCTTGTAGATAATAGCTAGTAGATAAGTTGTGACTTATAGATAATTACTAATAGATAATTTATAGCTTGTAGATAATCCAATGGATTATAGTTAATCCATCCCTTATAGATAATTAAGTACCTGCCATTTGATAAGGGAGTTGCAACATTGTCATTAATATTCAAATAATGAGGTGTTAGAGATAACTTGTTTGGCCCAGTAGCCCGACTACTAAGGGCAACATGTCTATGCGCCAGGGCTAACATGGAGAATTGGCATGCGTATTAGAATGTCACGTCACTTGCCATATGTATTTTATGGACCCTGGACAGTACATCATTTATGCATAATTAACTAATAATATAAAAGGAAAATAATAAAGGATTAATTTGATTAATAAATAATTTTGATCATAAATATATAAATAAATATTATGTTACAATTAGAAGTATTTCGTGGATGACTTACATATAGGATTGGAAGAAGAAAAAATTGGATTGAGTCAAATCCATGTCATATAACTTGAAATGGGATTATAATAATTTAAACTAAATTAAATTAAAAGGAAAGTAATAAATATAGTTTTAATTAACTATTTAACTAATAATATAAAAGGTGGTGAAAGACATTGAGTAACCACCTTTATTTTTGAAATTAAGTAACTACCCTTTAACGTTGAATATTGTTTACTAGCTTCAAAAAAGAAATAGAGTGAAGAGAAAATTTGGATGCATTGATCTATATAGAGAAGGAAAAAGGTAGGCAATGAGAAAAAATATAATGTTTTCTTTTTAATATGTTTCTTTTTCTTCTACTTCAAGTTTTTTTTTTATATAGATTTTTTATGTCTTTCTTCTTGTGTGTTCTTTTTCTGACAAAGAAGAGAAAACCTGTTTTGGTGATAAGTGATAATGTGAGAATAATATTAACGTTTACATGTACGCTCATATTGGAATAAGATTATACTCAAAATTTTCTTATGTTTTACGTTTTTTTATCTCATCAACTCTTTATTTCCTTTTATTCATATTAATTAATATTATTTTTTTAATGTATTTTGTTATTAAATCATAACAAAATTTAATTTGATTTTAAATTTGAAATTCCTTAATCATTTTTGTGAGTAGAAATCCCTTATCCACACTTGTAACACCATGAAATTTCAATAATTGCAAATGTATGGTCAAAATATTTCTTACACAACTATTTGATGTGAGTGTTAGGTTATGTGAGATTTGATTGGTCTATATTTAAATTATTTGTGTGAAATATTAATTAGAGATATTACAAAAATGTTTGAAGAAAAATGATCATATTACCCTTCCCTTGAAACAAAAATTACAGAAATGCCCTTGAGGTGAAAATGACGATAATGCCCTTGGATATTTTTGGTTGGATATTTTAAAATGGATGTTACAAAAATAGCCTTGAGCCAAAATTTCACAAATACCCTTAGATATTTTGTTGAAATATTAATAGTAAAAATTACAATCATACCCCTAGGGTGAGTGACAAATTACCATAGTACCCTTGAGGCTAAAATTACCAAGACACCCTTTGATATTTTGTGAAAGCTTGATGAAATTACAAAGTTCCCTTGGATGACAGATTACCAAAATACTTTTAGTGACAGAAAGCCTCAAAATAGAATTTCTATGAATTTTATACGGTCATAACTTTTAAATTTTATCGAGGAGAATTCAAGCATCAAGAAAAATATGAAAAAGCAGTCTTGTATGTAAGGCCTGTGTAGCACTCTATATAGACTATTTGTGAGTTATTTGTATTGTAACTGAAGTCAGTTTCTGGAAATCTCTAGAATTTTATTATTTAATCTTATCCTTTAAGAATAAGAGTTCGAATTGAATTTTACTTCCTCTTAATGAATGCCATGTGTGAAGTTGTCTTGGAATTGAATTCTTCTTCATAAAAGGTGACATGTGGACACAAGGAGAACCACACAATTTTCTACTCTTTAAAGGAAATAACAACATGATATAGAAGCAGGAAGGGAAGATAAAAATATTCCCCTTGGCTATGATCTTCACGTGAAGAAGAAGAAAGGAGAGAATAAGGTGGATTTATCATATCAAAAAGTGTTAAGGCATGATAAGTAGGAAAATACCTTAAGATTCATAAATTAAAATGATAAGATACAATCATGAAGGCTTAAGAAATATCTAGCCACTTGTAATTCACTATTAATATAGGAATAAGAAAGCCATCATAACCTTGAAATACATGTGTACAAGATGGCATGAAGAGAAGAAAAATCTTCTCTTAATTCCCTTGATGGTCACATGAACAAGGAGAGAAAAAGGGAGAAGATTCATGAATATGACAAGTAGGAGGACACTTGGAAGAAAGGTGTCATGCTTTAGAAGACTTTTATAAACGCTAGAAGATATTTTGGAAAACTATTATGAGCTTAGTTAGAATGTAATAGAATGAGATGAAACTAAGTTTTAATGAAACCAAATGGGAGTAACTAGCTAGAAAGGGTAAAAATGTCCTTGAATATTTTATTATTTTCCAAACTCTATATAAAGGGAGGAAGGCCTTAAGTGAAAGTCACATTCAAGACTCCATTCTTCAACATATCACGTGAAATCTCTCCCTCCCATCTCTTTCATTTCACTTTCATCCTTTCCTTTTCAAAGCATGAATCAAGTGATAAAAAGACCCCATTTCCTTTGAAGAATCACGTGTAGAAGCTAGCACCTTTAGGAAGAGATAGACAAGCTTAGTAAGAGGTTATCAGGTATGTATAGGGAAGTTTTATGATAAAGATAGTTTAAGTGTTACTTGTGTTTGAATAAATGTTTGAAGTTCTGTGAAGAAGAACTTGTATTTGAGTAATTGTGGGATTTAAGTTATAATTATATGATTGAGTGCCTGAATGAAGTTTTATATTTGCTGAGTGTTCTATGAATCTTTGTACATGAATGATGTGTTGAGTTTTTGTACATGAGTAACAAGCTGAATGTTGTACTTGATTTATGTTGAATTTCTGAGTAAAGTATGTGAAACAGTGATTGAAGACTGATGTTGAAAATAAATATGAGTTGATAAAATGAAAAGAGTTATGCATTAAGTGAATCAGTTTCATGTGTTTCATATCATAAGAGTTGCCTCAGAGTGGAGGTATGCCTCAGAGAGGAGGCGTGTCAGATAGTTGTAGGAACTGAGTTTGAGAGTTCAGACAAAAGGAGTCTGAGCTGGGCGGTGACTCTTGCGGTGGGGAATCACGCCACCCATGATGATCACATGAAGTGTGAGTGAGATCCTGTGCAACACCAGGGGACCCTGAATGATCGTATAAGTTCTGTGCCACTGGGATGTAGCTATCTTGACAGTTGGTACCACATGATAAGAGTCTAAGAGAATCATGCATCATATAAAAATTAGAACTACAATTTTGAGGATGTTGTTATGAATATCTGCATATTGAATATAATCTATTGCTTAAATTATGTTTATCATAAACTTACCCTATGTTTTGTGTCTGTGGTTGACACCTGCTATGACCTCGATTTTATTCGGGCGAGCAGATGAATAGCAAAGAGAGACTACTAACTATCTACAAAAAGAGGATGTTGTTTGAAGATGTGTTGTTTGAAGATGTTATGTTTGAGGATGTATTTCTTTTGTTATAAAGTATTCCAGTTATTTGTACTATGTAATAGAATCAGTGTCAGTTTGTAATCTTATTATATGTTACTTCAGATTTATAAATATTACTTAGTAATGAAGTTTTCTTGGACTATCAGTTATTGGTAAAATTTTGTTATATTCAATTGGATACTCTTAAGTAAGTTGAAAAGAATTTTCATTAAAAATCAATAATAACAAGATTGCGAGTTGAGGTGCTACAACACTCATTGTTTTTTTCATGCTAATTTCAATTTGAAATCATTTTTTTTAATAAAAAATTCTAATGTCTTTTTCTTTCTCTATGTTTTCTATATTTTCAATGAAAAAAGTTATGGCAATTTTTGAATTAGTGGTAAATAAGAATTTAAAAGATCTTTCATAGAATTTTTAACCCAAATAACACAAAGAAAATAAAAAATTTACCCAAATGATACAAGGCTACAATTATTTACATGCATGATACATATCATTGTACATACGTGAGAAATTGATTTCTCACTTTTGTTATATTTTTTTTTTGTTTTAACGTTTTGAAATCGGTTAATGCAATTTCATAACGTGTTATATTTTTTTTCAAGCACCTTATTACATCGGTTTCCCAGGAACTGATATCATAAGATGTTTTTTTTTAAAAACAAAATTGAGAATGTGTTTTTTTTTTCATTTTTTTATTTGTTTTTATTTGTTTTTTTAAATTGTTGTTTATTTTGTCTATTTTTTATTTAAAAATTAACTTTCTTGGTTTTATTTTATTTATTTATTTGAGTTTTATTGTTTTTGTTTATGTAAATTGTTTTTTTATTTTGTTTGTTTTTTATTTTGAAATTAACCTTGTTTTTGGGATTTATTTGTTTATTTATTTGAGTTTTTCTGGTTTTGTTTATTTAATATTTTTTTATTTGTTTGCTTTTTATTTAAAAATTAACTATTTTTTTTGTTATTTATGTATTTATTTATTTTTGTTTATTTGATATTGGTTTTTATTTTGTTTCTTTTTTATTTAAAATTGTGAATAATTTTTCCAAATCCTTAGTATATAAATGATAATCAAAAAATAAAACAACATTACACATAAAAAGAAACATAAACGATAAAGTCATTGATGAAACAAAGTTGATGACATGTTGCACACACGAAACACAAACTACTTCATAATAGGTCAATTCTCTTTTGGAAACACCTGCGTCAAATATGAACAACATGTGGGTATCCAATGCAAATTTGTGAAAACCAAAATTATTGGTAATGTAAAATGCAAATACATTACCTTGACAATATTGTGAAGTGTAATATTCAAATAACATTTGGAGTCAGGAGGAAAGGGGCAAAACACAACTGCCTATAGAGTATACCATTTAATTCAATAAAAAATAAACTCTATATAACAAAGAAAGTAAGAGATTAACAACAAGAGTAAGAAACTTATGTCTCATAGAACTAAGACAGAACCAATATGAATGTTTGTCATATATGGGTTACAAACTTGACCTTCTATGATTGTCCGTTTCATGGTGGCATCAATAGTACTCGTAGGATCCTGAAATTAAAACTCTCATAATGAATAACCGAAAAATAGCAGTGTAATCATTAGAGAGTGAATTAAAGGGGATTACCTTGAACGTAGCTCTCATGTTGTCAAAATCGTTAGGGGTACAAATTTTGACAATGATGATCATTAAAGGTACAAGATCAAAAGTATAATCAACGGACCCTAATAATGTCCCGTGAGGTGTGTCATCAGCACTTAGCAATCCTACAATTATATGAATTCAACAATCAATTGAATGTTTAGGTGTATCAAATACAATAAATGTTTAATGGTAGTTGGCCTTGTGATCGAACAAAATCTGAAGCATATAACCATGAATTTCTGTTAAATTCATGTTGGGTTACTTGGTAGGCGCATTATGAATTCTTAAGTTGGGAGTGGCTCCCTAGATTGTCGATTCATCATGGCAGCTTGTACGGCCCCAGTCAGACCAAGAATTAGTATCGTTGAATTGGAGGATGACTAATTAGTTGGGCGAACAAAGGATGGGAGATTTGAGTCATCAATGTCTAGAAGCTCCCATGGATTGTTGTCCATTATGAATTAGAATTTGTGAGAAAAGTAAATGGTTTGAGGATGATGAGATAGGATGAGTAGCATAGAGAGGTGTTGAGTTGCAGCTAACCCCCTACTATATAATAGATGATCTATTGTTTGACGTGATTGATTGTTATGTATTTTCGGCAAGCGTACCGATTTGTCGTTGTAAGATACAAAATTTATAAAGATCGTCTCCATAGGGGCTTGAGCTTACTCAGTTAATCCAAATAGAATTAAACAGTTTAATAATTATGTACAAGTAGGTTGAGCAGAATTTCATTTGTTTAAGAAAGTAACAGAAGATAACTAAACTTAACAAAAATGAAATATAATTATGAGAAAGTGGGATTGGCTTTCATCATTCTTATCTTTTTTTATCCAATTAATATTACCACACATAAATCATCGTCTATCCTTATTGATGCACACTATTTTACCCCGAATCGATCCCTCACATTCGAGTTCTAAGGATATCTACCGAATATCGATTCCTCGCATATGAAGTAAATACCCCAGCATTAAGAATTATAATCACGTGCTTTATGCAATCAGAACATTATGCCCTATTCCTAGCAACGTAACGTAATGAGTAACATCATTCAGTTAAAACCATAAGATTACTTTCCAGTCTCACTTAGGATTAAGTTCATGAAACTAGTGATCAAGTAGAATCAAACATTAAGCACATAATGAAATTACCAACAAGGAATAGAAACAATTAATGCGTAAATAAATATTAAAAGAGATGCATAGGGTTAAGAATATTACATCCAATCTTCAGAGAAGCTAGTTACTCATAATGGAGAGAACCTCCTCACGGGAAGAATTGCTGAAGGGCCGCATCACCTCTTCTTTCCGGTAGAGTTTCCACACTAATCCTCACTTCTCTCACTTTCCTAACCTACCTAATACTAATATTTAAGCTACTTAACTAAAGAACAAGCTAGGAAGCAAAGAAAGAATCAAGAATGGCTCCCTTCCTCTCAAATTCGTGGCCTATTTATAGTTTTTGCCTCCTGTGAGCTTCCACTCTCCAGGCCACCATTTTCTTCATGTTTTGCTCGCCTGGGCGAGCTTAACTTATCTCCTTGGAACTTGTGATCGCCTGGGCGAGCCAAATACATATGGTTTGGTCGCCTAGGCGAGTTAAAGCCTTAACTCTGAAGAAAGCCTTGGGCTTGATGGAATTTGGGCCTGGATTGCTTGTAACACCTCCCATGTTTGCTATGTAAGCCCTCCTTTCTTGCTTTGCTTATTCGGAAGCCTCGAAAATCCACGGAATCTATCAAAATACAAAGCATGATTCGATTAATCTTCCAAAATATGAACAACAACTTTTATACAAGCACTAGGTGCTATTTAACTAGGTTTTAGGGAAATATTTATAAGCAAAGTTAATGAAATCAAAAGATAAGTGCCAGCATTTGAAACATGATTTTAACTGAAATATGGCCACTTATCACTCCCCCCAACCTAGAATCTTGCTTGTCCTCAAGCAAAGTAACTAACACTTTAATTAATAGGAGTATAAAAGATGATCATGCTTTGTAAAGAATCAACTTTCTAGAATGATCAGAACATATTAAAAATCAACTTCGAGATTTGAAAATACAAATGATGGAGTTCACAAAACCAAATGAGATTAAAATCAATTCACATTTCATTTCTGAAGAACATCAAAGGAAACATGTGATTGATTCAAACAGAGGAAAACCTCTCAAAAGTGTTTAATTCTCCCACAGGTAAGTGTTTATTCTCAAATGCATCATTGATATATCATAGATTAATTTTGCAGTTCATTTCCCATCAAATCAAAGTACATACCTATCATGGATCATTAGTGCTTTTTAGGTTGGGCCTAGCTAGAAAGGAGTCTTGATTTTTCTGGATATTCAAAAAGTACCTTGAGAATAGGAGAGCAAATAAAGATAAAACAATTAGATCATCACTTCCTATTTTTCTTTCCAAGATATCCATGTTTATCAATCTTTTCATTCACCTAACTTTGTATCATTTAAAACACAAGGAATTTTGTTTCCTTTTTCTTTTTCTTTTCTTTTTCTTTCTTTTCTTTCACATGAATAGCATATAGCCACATTTAAAATTCTTTTTCATCACATGAGCACCTCAAAAGGTTTCTATCAACAAAATTCCCTTTTTGCTCTCCTAACCTTAGGTAAGGTAGGGAAATTCTTATCCTAGGTTAGGGTTTCAACAAAATATCAAGTGTTTGGCTCAAAGGGGTTTTACAAAGGATAAATTATTTAAGTATGTTGGGATAGCTTTTTGGCTAGTGGCTTAAAAAGATGTTTAATAAGAAAGAAGGCCTAAATCATATCCATGCATCATATGTTATGACAATTAGAAATTTATGCAAAATCAACTATAGACTTTATCAGTGAGGTCACTCAATATAATTTCTGTGGTTGCACACACTCACTTGGGCTCAAGGTCTGTTTTCATGTTCAAATCAAATCAATGTTTCGAAAGATGTTCTTTATCAACTCTATGTAGAAAGTCTTACCTTCATTTGGTATTTTGAAAAACGCATTCCTTGACTACTATATTCTGAATAGATGAATTTTTTTCCAAAATCATCGTCGTGTTTGAGCTCCATACAGTCGTATGCAACACAACCATCACCTACGTAGTTTGGTTGACGGTAAAAAAACATTTATTAAAATTCTGCAGCCTCCGTGGTGTCAAAATTTGTTTTCCTTAAGGTAGCAAGTGACATGTCCTCAATTATTGTGATGACTTTTGGATTAGTAGGGCATTCAAACACTATCCCTTATTTGTTGGAATCATGTCACCATTGCAATACACAAGAGTGTATACATTGTCCATATTTTAAGCAAATGTGTTGAGTTGCAAACTCCCTATTGCTATATATATTAGGTGATCTACTGTTTTCACGTGACACATATCAACGAATGAAATGACACCGATAATATAAATAATTTAGATTGAGTATTAATTTATTACGTTTGGTTTCGCTATTCCAAAAAGTCAGTGTGTAGTGAAATAGTCTTTTAGAAAGCATTGTGCAGTCACATCATCTTGATACACGCAACATAGGGTCAAATCATCTCGAAGAAATAAATGTCCAGGCAATTTGTATGAGAAAAATACAGTGCTCAGTGAATTAATGCATTGTTTACTGTTTATTTAAGCAAAGAGGGAAAACTAACAACAAACATAATAGGACATAATTAACAAGGGCAAGCAATTAATGTCGTTTGTGTCCACCAATTCCACATCTGGGTCGTTGCTTATTTCTTGCTAACTGTCGACATACTCGACATGTTGTGGTTCAACTTGTTCATTAGGAACAACAACTGGTTTTTCCTGCACGAAGTCATTAGTGGAAGAACTATCGACAATACTTTGGTGAAAGGATGCAAACAAAGGTATGGGCATACTTTGCATGTATGCATAAGCAGACTTCGGTGTGTTGTACCCATGAGATTGCTCATAAAGTCTTCTCCGCTTGCACTGAAGAACTACAGATTGTACCCATAATCTTGTTGATGATGATGAGGTTGTGGCGTGAATTCATATGATTGAGCATGTGGTGGCAATCCTTCATCATGCATGTTGGTAGTCACTAGTGGAATTTGTTGTGGAGGATGTTGTTCAGTTTCCATGTCTGCAGCTGAACGAGATGTCGCTCCACCGTTTGGATAAGTTACAAATTGTGTAAGGTAAATTTTAGAATTTTCTTGGTACCAATTCATGTAGTGACTCATATGTTCAATCTTTCCTAGAATTGGTTGGTCTATTAACACATATTTGTTTAACACCCTGAAATTTTGATATCTTAAAATAAATGTTTGATATATTTCTTGTGTTATTTGATTATTTTATTAGTTTAGATTAGTTGAAGTATTGTGTAAATTATCCTTGTGGAAATGCTTGGTGTGTATGTTAGGTTATGTGAAGTTTTTTGATCTGTGTTGAAATGTGTGATTTATAGTTTGACCCAAAACCTGTTTCGGTAAAACTATGATGTTGGACTCGTTAACCGTTGGATCGCCTTCACATTTGTACTGTAGGTTCACAACCCAGCTTTTCATGTTTTTGACCGTTGGGATTCGCAAAGTACCAACTTTTGATATCTCGCTTAGCATGACCAGCGCAATTCCAAACAGGGAGAATATTGCACTTAGCGAGATGAGCTCGCTAAATGAGGTATGTAGTCTATATATACGTCCATCAACACTGAAAAACACTTTTTTTTTTACCTTTGTTCTTCCCCAAAACCCTCACCTAAGCCCTAACCTTTCTCCTCCACCACCCACGACCACTGGTGACCACCACTGTAAGGACTTTTAATTTCGGCGCTTAACCCCGCGCGATAGCGCGGGGATTCAGGTCAGAAAACCCTGCTAAGGGTGCGGCACCGGGGGCACCAGAATTGGCGTTGATGGCGCCAAAGGTTATAGCTTTAGAATCCTTGGAAAGGTGTTTAAAATGTAAATTTTAAGGTGGCTCTGGCATATGGCGCGACCCACTTGAAGTGTGGCGCGACACGCGCCATATGTGTTTTACAGGGCAGA
>PYAF01004442.1:4127-17639 GCA_007407185.1 Glycine tomentella
AAGTCCAAGTGTATCTAGAGTAATCATCCACAATCACAAGTCCATAATAATTCCCACCTAAACTCATAGTTCTAGAAGGACCAAACAAATCAATGTGAAGAAGTTCAAGTGGTCTAGAGGTGGAAACAATGTTTTTACTTTGAAAAGAGTTCTTTGTTTGTTTCCCCTTTTGACAAGCATCACAAAGCTTGTCCTTCTCGAACTTGAGTTTGGGTAATCCAATTACTAAATCTTTTCTTATGAGCTTGTTCATGTGATGCATGTTTATGTGACTTGCTCTTCTATGCCACAGCCAAGTTTCATCAACTTTGCTTATTAGGCAAGAAGATTTATGGAATGATGCATGATCAATTGATAGCACATATCATCAGAAATTATGCAACATTCTTTGTTGAAATTCACTTTAAAGCCTTTGTCACACAGCTGACTTATGCTCAACAAATTGTGCTTCAATCCATCTACATACAGCACATTTTTGATCTTAGCTTTGAAGCTGTCTCCAATATTACCTTCTCCAATAATCTTTCCTTTATTATTATCTCCATAAGTGACATATCCTCCTTCCTTGAGTGTTAAATTTGAAAGCAAGGACATGTCTCCAGTCATGAGTCTAGAGCATCCACTGTCAAGATACCAAGTTGAAGATTTAGCTCTTAAACACACCTGCAAAATTCAAATCAGATTTCAAGGGAAGGTACCAATTGAAGTTGGGTCCATAAAGGTTAGCATTTTTCTTTCTTTTGGGAATCCAAATGTAATCACCATTAGGCACATAGAATCTCCTAGCATAGCATTTAAATGATGTGTGCCCCTTTTTCATTCAATAGTTGCAATGACAGATTTTGAGGTTTTTCTAAATCCAGAATTTTGATTAACTCTTGATTTTCTTTGCCACTTTTGATTCTTTTGTTTTGGAGGTACAAAAACTGTTTTACCCATTGATTTTGAACCATATTTATACCCAAAACCAGAAGTATCTCCAACATATCTTTGCACACTTAGCATTTCAGCCAAGTTGCATTTTCCCTTTTAAACCTTTCTCAAGAGATCAATCAAATCGCTGTTTTCAGCCATAAGCAACATATGTTTTTCACCTTGGCTTTTTTTATACTCATCAAAATCCTTTTGAAGCAATTTATACTTGTCAACATTGCTAGAGGAAGAAGCACACACACATCCATTTAATTTGTAACTTGATACAAGTTTTTCATTTTCTTCTTTCAAGTTGCAAATCTCATTTTGCAATTCAGTAATTTTTTCAGTGTGCCATCTAAGATTTCCTCTAAGCCTATTATTGGATTTTGCAAGTTTTTGGGCTTCCTCATGCATATTTCTTGAAAAGCATGAATAGCTTGATCAAGTTCAGAATTTACTTCATCTTTATCACTTAGCAAATCATCATCATCTTCATTGATGGTGGAAGTGAGACACATGTTAGCTTCTTCATTTTCTGTGGAAGAATCTGAAGTAGTTGACTCATTATCTCCCCAAGCTATGTATGCTCTTTTAGCCTTCCCTTCCTTTTTCAACTTGCCCTCTCCTTGTTGTTTTCTCAAGTAGATTGAGCATTCAGATTTAATATAGCCTGGCTTGCCATATTCAAAGCATGTGAAATTGTTGTCAATCTTCTTGTTGATGTTGTTGTTGCTGCTGTTTTTGCTACTTTTGTTGAACTTTTTATTCTTGTTCTTCTTCAGAAATTTGCTGAATTTTCTGACCACCAAGTTCACATTTTCTTCATCATCCTCTTCACTTGTTTCCTCTTCTTTTTCAGCTTTCAAAGTTGTAGCTTTCAAGGCAATGCTCCTTGATTTCTTCTCTGCATCTTTACAAGATGTTAGTTGAGACATTTCAAGTTCATATTTAAGAAGCTTACCAAACAATGCAGCCATAGAGATCTTTGATAGATCCTTGGACTCCTTGATTGCTGTAACCTTTGGTTGCCAAGGTCTTGTCAAACACTTCAATATTTTGATGTTTAACTCTTCAGTGTCAAAGACCTTTCCAAGACCCGAAAGATGATTTACAATATGAGTAAATCTGGTCTGCAGCTGAGAAATGCTTTCATTGGAGTTCATCTTAAACATTTCATACTCATAGATCAAAGCATGCTTCCTTGATCTTCTAACTTCCTCAATTCCTTCATGAGTAATTTTAAGCATTTCCCACATTTCTTTGGCACTATTGCATCTTACAGTCCTGAAAAATTCATCAGAGAAAAGTGCAGATGTGATCATATTTTTTGCTTTAAAATTATATTGGGCAGCTCTTTGTTCAGCCTTAGTCATCTCATCCCATTCTTTGGGAATCAATTCATCTCCCACAGTTTTCTTTGGAATAAAAGGACCATTTACTATTGCATTCCATGCTCCTGGGTCATTTGATTGAATAAAGATTTTCATTCTATTTTTCCAAATGCTGAAATGTTCCCATTCAAACATAGGAGGTCTATTTAAAGAGGCACCCTCCTTAAAGGTTATTTGGGAAGTATTCATATTTCTTTTTGAAAAGAAGAAGTGATCTTGAGTAACTTACAAGAACCAGCTCTTGATGCCAATTGAAAATAATAGGAATACTTCTAAACAACCAAGAGGGGGGGTGAATTGGTTGAACCTTGGTAATTAAAAATTTTCAAATCAGAGTTTTCCACAGGATCTTTATCACTTTAAAATTGTTTTCAAATCAACCAATCTTATATTCAATCAAATTCCTTTGTCAAGAAAATCAATAGACAATTGAAATCTTTTCTGTGCAAGTAGTTTGAATCAAAGACCAAAGCAATAAGAGATGACGAGAATAGAATAAAGATCAGCCACAATTTTATACTGGTTCACTTCAAACACTATGAAGCTACATCCAGTTCTTCCACTCAACACTAGAATGGAGTTCCACTTTTGCAAATAATATTCTTACAAGATATTACAAGCCTCTCTTTATCAACCCTAGATAAAGTTCAGAGATCTAAAACACTATTAGACCCTTATAGACCAACCCCACTGAGAACACTACTCAGCAACCTCTAGAGAAATCCTATCTTTAGTTATCATGCAAGAAACACATTTACAATAAGCCAATATTTACAGAAATTGAATAATTTTGATACAACTGCAAAGTTTAAGGAAAGAAGTCACCTGATGATCCAATGTATGAATGATTAATCAGGTTGTATGTTGAAAACAGATTCAGAACATTACTTCCTTAAAACTTTGTAAAGAACCTTCTTGCTTTTTTTTCAATTTAACAACTCATGAAAGTATTGTGAAAGCAAGAACCTTATGAACCCAGAGAATCACTAAAGAGTGTTTGAAAAACCTTTGAATGCTCAGTAATATGAATTGTTCAAGTTAGAAAAACAGCTGAGTCAAAGGTCTATTTATAACAAACATTTATAACCGTTGGTAATCGATTACATACGCTCCTGTAATCGATTATTTTACTTATATAATCGATTAAATCAAGCTTGTAATCGATTATTGTGTTCATAAAAATTCTGGGTATGGTTTTCAATCAAAATAATCGATTATTACGATGAGTAATCGATTACACCAGAAGAATGTTCAATAATAAAAGCACAGTGTAATCGATTACTTCCTTTGGTAATCGATTATACTAGGAAGGTATATAAAACAAGTTTGAACTATGTAATCGATTACAATCTCTGGTAATCGATTAAGCCAGAAATCTTCTAAGCCAAGATATGCATTGGGTAATCGATTACGGATTTTGGTAATCGATTAAGACAGAAAAGCATGCAAGCATAGCATATGATGTAATCGATTACTATCTTGGGTAATCGATTAAGACAAAAAGATGATTTCTAGTTTTAGCTGATGTAATCGATTACAGTTCATTGGTAATCGATTACAATGTTCATCAAGGCATTCTAAAAAGTGAATCAAGTGAAAATAATCGATTAACCTGACAAGTAATCGATTACATTGTTCTTGAAAGGTTTTCCAGAAAATACAAAGATCAAAATAATCGATTATTTTATTGAAATAATCGATTATACCAGAGAGAAACTTATTTTTCCAAAACCTTATGATTTGATGTAAAAACTTATGCAATTTTATCAAAACCTTGTGAACTCTTTGTAACGCCTCGTTTTTACTATCTTGTATTTCATTGATTTTGAATGAAAATTTCTTCTCTACTTGATTTAAAACTATCTTAGTTATAAATTTCATGGAAAATTCTTTTCTTCTTGCTTAAAATAATTCATGCGAAAGGTATTAACCATCAATATTGTAAACGTGTTCGTTCGAAGTCCAAAATAATAAAATACAGTCCACAATACAATCCAACATAATATACAGATTGGTCTAAGGTCTAGTACAAATTACACATCATCAGGACAATTACATAAGATAAGTCATCAAAATATCTTCATCATATCTTCTTCTCAACCATCCGCTACTATGCTTTGCTGTTCCCCTGCTCGCCCAAATAAATTTGGGTCATCACAGGTGTCAACCACAGACACAAGAATAGGGTAAGTTTATGATAAACATAGTTCAAGTCACATAGTATATACAGCATACAAATAATCATACAACATACTCATCATGCGATGCATGCTCATCTTCTTTATATGATGCATGAATCTCTTTCAAATTCTCATCAATTGGTACCATAGTCAAGATAGCTTACTCTCTCTCTCTCTCTCGTCAGGGTAGGTCAGTGTTGCAAAAGGACTCACACCCACACTACATGTGATCATCATGGGTAGGTGATCTCCCCACTGCCACTACCCCCCTAGCTTAGACACCTTTTGTCTAAACGCTCGTCTCAATTCTAGCTATCTGACATACCTCCTCTTGAGGTAAATAACACGGACTAGCCCCCGCCAGGCATATGCATATGAAACATGCATAAATGATTCTCTTTTTATCTCATATTTACTCTTCAATATTACTCTTCACTTTGTATCTCATATGCTTCAATTTCAACATGAAACTAACACACAGCTCAATATATTCAAAGACTCATGGAACATTCTTATTAAACAACATATAAAACTTCTTCCAACAATTACATAAAATTTTATAAAACATTTAAGCATACAAACATAGTTCATCTCCATAAATTTCTCAATGACAAGTCAAAATACACCAAAACTCAAGCACTTGTTCAAACCAACAATTTTAAACTATCTTTATCATAAAGCTTCATAAGAATTCATGAAATCCATAAATATTCATAACTAACTCAACAACACAAATATTCCAAATATTTATTTAAACAAAACAATACTTAAACCATCTTTGTCTCTTTAAAACATTTTATCAACACATGGTGTGCTTTCATAGAAACACTCAACAACACAGAAAATATTACATAACTTTTTCTAAAGCACTCAACCATGCAAATATAATCCAAATCCAACAACCTTTTGTATATAAGTCATACTTCCCAAAGATTCAAACACTTATTCCAACAAAACATCACTTAAACAAAGTAACACTCAAACTATATTTAGCATAAACTCCCCTATACATACCTTGTTCTTACTTCTTAAAAGCTTGACTAACCTCCTTCTAAATGCTCCTAATCTCCACGTGAAGTATCAAGATGATGGGGTTTATGTTTTGCTTTGATTCTTGAAAAGGAAAGGTGAAAAAGATGTAGGATTTGAAAATGAAAGGATGAAAGGAATGTGAAATGGTTTTGCACGTATACTTAGGCAAGCTTGAAATTTTCGGTCTATTCACTCCTTTATATAGGGTTGAAGGAAATTCCTTTGCTACAAAAATCTTCTAGTTCATTATTACCTTACTTTACAAATGGACCAATGGCATGTATCCTAGCTTTTCCACCATCCAAGTGTCCTTTATCTTGATTTTTCTCAAGGCTTCTCCATTCTTCTTGATGGTACACGTGTAGTAGCTTGTGTTTAGGGAAAATCTTCACTTATTCTCCTTACTTCACATGGAGTAGCTAAGTATTAAGGGAATTTTGTGCTTTTCTTCATTTCTTGAATTTTCCCAAAACCCGTTTTAGTAAAATAGTGGTTCTGGATTCGTTAACCATTGGATTTACTTAAACTTTTAAAGGTATACTCCTATCTCACATATATAACTTTTGACCGTTGGGATTGTTGAAATAATATCTAGAACTGTCCATGTGTTCTGCCAAAGGGACAAGATAAGATTTTTGCCTTTTAAGAAAAATCTACTTAAACTAAATCTACACCATACAAATGTCTTGACACTTGTCCGATTCATGAAGCCTTTTCTTAATCTTCTTCCAAGTGTCCCTTTGAGTTGGCAAAATCCTGAAGCTTCACCATTATTTTCCAAGTTTCATGTAAATGCTAGAGTAAGAATTATTCATCATGTGCCTTACAAGTGTCTTAACTGTTGTATTTATCACATGTCTTTATTTTTATATGAATATTCTCTTCCTTTCTACATGGTTCTACACGTGCTCTTCATACCTAAGGATGGGAACATAAGTTTTTCTTCCTTTTATACCATTGGATGCTTAAGAAAAACCTAATTCCACTTATGGTTTTCTGTCACAACTAGTTTGATAATTTGCTATTTAAGAGTATTCGATATTTCCATTTTTGTATTTCCATTAGGTTCTCACAGATCTCTAAGAATATTTGATCATTTCTGGACTGAAGGGCATTATGGTAAATTCATCTTTCATTCTAGGGGCATAATTGTCATTTCTATCACAAAAATATCTATTCAAAATATCTAAGGGTGTTCTTGTCATTTCCAAAATATTCAAGGGCATTTATGTAAGTTTTCATTCTAAAATATCTTTCTAAAATATCTAGGGCATTTTTGTAATTTTCAAAAATATCCAGGGGCACTATCGTCCTTTTACCCTCAAGGGCATTTTGTCATTTCGAATATTCGATAAGGGCAATATGATTATTTTTCCCCAAACATTTTTATAATGCCTCTAATTAACCTCTCACCCAAATAATTTGAACATAGACCATTAATTCTCCTATAACCTAAGACTAATATTTGACTATAATTATGAAATTTTGGGGTGTTACACTCTTTCTCATAACCACATGAATTCAATAAATGATATGAATGCAATGCACTTGGATCACCAGAAATGCTTTCTTCCTTTTACATTCAATCACAAATTAATCTTCAAGGCTTCATGGCATGTTGAAAGTTCAAAACCTTCCTTCTTGAATCAATTTATCCTTTGTGCTTCAAGTGGCTCCCCCTCAATTCAACACCCTCGTCTTTTGTTTTGACAGGGCTCAGTACCCTCCTCTTTTGTCTTGACAGTGCCCTCTTCTTTTGTCTTGTTAGGGCTCAGTGCCCTCCTCTTTCGCTTTGATAGGGCTCAGTGCCCTCCTCTTTTATTTTGTAGGGCTCAATGCCCTCCTCTTTTGTTTTGATAGGGCTCAGTGCCCTCCTCTTTTGCTTTGATAGGGCTCGGTGCCCTCCTCTTTTGCTTTGATAGGGCTCGATGCCCTCCTCTTTTGTTTTGATAGGGCTCGGTGTCCGCCTCTTTTATGTTGATAGGGCTCAGTGCCTGCCTCTTTTATTTTGATAGGGCTCAATGCCCTCTTCTTTTGTTTTGATAGGGCTCAGTGCCCTCCTCTTTTTTTTGATAGGGCTCAGTGCCCTCCTCTTTTGTTTTGATAGGGCTCAGTGGCCTTCTCTTTTGCTTTGATAGGGCTCAGTGCCCTCCTCTTTTGCTTTGATAAGGCTCAGTGCCTTCCTCTTTTATTTTGATAGGGCTCAGTGCCCTCGTCTTTTGCTTTAATAGGGCTCAGTGCCCTCCTCTTTTGTTTTGATAGGGCTCAGTGCCCTCCTTTTTTACTTTTGATAGGACTCAGCATCCTCCGCTTTCATGTTCCATAAGACTTAATGTCCTCTGCATTTTGTTTCACGAGATTCATTTCCATGCTTTGTCACGTTGAACTCAAAGTTCTTCATTCTAATGATACACAGATCATGTTCCTTCATTCTTGTGGTGTGTTTTTTTTTTCAAACGATCACCTGAACAGAATTAGTGTCTTTATCGAGGGGCAGCTGTCATACCATAATTCTGTCTGGGTAAAATAAAATAATAAAAAAAGAAGAAGAAGAAGAAGAAGAAGAAGAGGATAGTAAAAAAAAGAGGGAGGCATCAAATAGAAAAGAGTTAACAAAAATATATATAGGCCCATTAGGTTAAATAAAAAAAGGTAGCTACAACAAAAAAAGAGAAAGTGAGGCACAAATGGGGGGATTTTTATTGCACAGGGGAGAGAAAAGTTAATTACAGAGAGAAAGAAGAAGGAAAGGCAAGGATCCCGGAGAGTGAGGAGTAGCCAATCAGGAAGCGCCATTTGGCATTGCAGGCAGAGACAGGAGAGGGGTCTCAGGTGACCCATCATTCTTCCCCTCTCTTCTTTTCTCTTCTTCTTCACTGGCCCTCATGCCCTCCCTTCTACATTTTCGTTTTTAGTTTTTGTTGCTTCTTTTGATCTTGATTTCGTGTAGCTTCTGCTTATTTTCTTTGCTTCATTTCGCTATTGATCTGTTGCACATCATTATCTCCGTTTTTTTTTTTTTGCGTTTCTCATCCTTTTTTCATAGCTTTTTTTAGTTTTTATTACGTTTGTTTTTTCCGGCGACCACCGCACTCACCACCAGCGCACCGCCACCCTCCCACATCGCCGGCCACCCCGCGGTGGCCACTGCACCATTAGCCCCCATGGTGGTCGCCTAGGAAGTTGCGAAACCACCATGAAAGGTGAAAAACCCTATTTCGTGCAGCTGCTCTGGAGGAGATGAAAAAACGTGTTGGGTCGGGTCGGCCTGACCTTGTTCCAACCCTAAAAAAAAATGAAATTGCTTTTTGCATCCCTCCTTTGATGAGTACACCCCTTCTTTTATTTTAAATTATTATTGGGCCTAGCCCAACTGGCAAAAAAGAAAAAACGGAGAAGAAGAAAAAAGGAAACAAATTTACGTTTTGCACCCCATATTTAATAAGTACACCGCACTTAGTACTTGGGCCTGGCCAATACAGCTACGAATTTTGTAATGGTTTTTGCCCTTGTCTTTTCATAACTGCACACCCTTAGATATTGGGCTTGGTCTACTTGGATACATCACATGTAATGCTATTCGCACCTCCCATATTCATAAATGCACCCATAATCAAGTAGGGCCTGGCGCATTTTGTAATTAAATAATTTATGCTGATTGCAACATCTGTACCTACTATATGCACCCCTAATTACTAAATGTACTCCCCAGTCTATTCTATCCCTTTCTATTTCCATTTCATTTATTTGATTACGTAATGTTATGTATTTATTTAGTACGCGCTTATGTTTCGTGCATTCCATGCTGGGTCTCTGACTTGCTTGGTAGTGTTTCAATAACACGTGGATAGATTTGTGAATATCATGTTGGGTCTCCGACTTGCTTGATTTCATAGAGTTTACCACAAATTCAAAATCTTTTCTAAAAAGATAAAATACTCAAATGAAGGACCACTCAATTCTCCTTTTTCTCAAGAAAATTTATATATTACTCGAGATTGCTTCAAGGTCCAATGCCTTAAGCGATTCTCTCCACTTTTTCTGCAAACTCAACGTTTCAAGGTCCAACGCCTTAACGACTCTTTTTCACGTAATTGAAACAAATCTTTCAAAAAAGATGAAATCAATCTGCGCAAGCTCTTTTCAAAAAAGAACTACGTAAGTCTAATTTCCTCATTGCACTTGGGGATACGTAGGAGCGAGGGCAAACCCTTATCGACCTAAAAAACCAAAATAATATAAAATCTTCCCTTTTCTATAAAATAAAAATTTGATCTTTTTCTAAATAAACAAAAATAAAACAAACATAAGTCATGTTCTTAAGAAAAAATAAATAATTAAAAAGTCACTTTATTTTTAGCACACTCGATTAAAGGCTGTCGTCTTCATGATGAACATGTGGGGTGCTAATACCTTCCCTGTGTGTAAATGACTCCCGAACTCTTTTTCTCTAAAATCATAGACCATGCTTTATCTCTTTTGGTTTTTCCAACGTTTTCCTTAAATAAATATTGGTGGCGACTCCCTCTAGTTTTCCCTTTTTTTGGGATGGTTTATCTTTTTATTTTTTCATCGCTGTGCCCGTCGTCAGCAGGATAGGTTGCGACATGAGGTTTATAATGTGATGGTGGAGTGTGGAATTCGCCCTACGGTTGTTACTTATAACACAATGTTGGATTGCTTTTGCAAGCAAGGGAAGGTTCAGGAAGCTCTGCAGCTTTTACCTCAGATGTAGAAGATGGGGTGTTTGCCCAACGATGTCACTATAATGTTTTGGTAAATGGTTTGTCTCACAGTGGGGAGTTGGAGCAGGCTAAGGAGCTTATCCAGGAGATGTTGAGATTGGGGATCAAGGTTTCCGCGTACACATATGACCCCTTGATTCGCGGATACTGTGAGAAAGGGCAGCTTGATGAAGCCTCAAGGCTTGGGGAGGAGATGTTGAGTAAAGGGGTTGTGCCTACTCTGGTGACCTACAATACAATGATGAATGGCCTTTGCAAGTGGGGGAGAGTAAGTGATGCTAGAAAGTTGCTGGATGTTATGGTGAATTAGAATCTGATGCCGGATTTGGTTTCATATAACACTCTTATTTATGGTTACACCAGATTAGGAAACATAGGGGAGGCTTTTCTCTTATTTGCTGAGTTAAGATACAGGGGTCTTGTTCCCAATGTTGTGACCTGTAATATGCTTATCAATGGTCTTTGCAGAATGGGGGACTTGGATGTTGCCATGCGGCTAAAAGATGAAATGATCAAACATGGGCCTGATCCTGATGTATTTACTTTTACGATTCTTGTTAGAGGATTTTACAAGATGGGGAACTTGCCAATGGTTAAGGAATTGTTTGATGAGATGCTGACTAGAGGATTGCAGCCAGATCGTTTTGCATTCATAACCCGAATAGTAGGTGAGCTGAAGCTTGGTGACCCATCTAAGGCTTTTGGAATGCAAGAAGTAATGCTAGCCAGAGGCTTTCCACCTGATTTAATCACTTATAATGTCTTCATTGATGGGCTCCACCAGTTGGGCAATTTGAAAGAAGCAAGTGAACTTGTGAAGAAAATGCTCTACAATGGACTTGTTCCAGATCATGTACATATACTAGCATTATCCATGCTCACTTGATGGCTGAGCATCTTAGGAAGGCTAGAGCGGTGTTCCTTGAGATGTTGAGCAAAGGGATATTGCCTTCAGTTGTCACTTACACAGTTTTGATTCATTCGTTTGCAGTCAGGGGAAGGCTGAAACTTGCTATTTTTCACTTTTTTGAGATGCATGAGAAAGGTGTACATCCAAATGTGATCACCTACAATGCTTTAATCAATGGACTTTGCAAGGTGAGAAAGATGGATCAGGCATACAATTTTTTTGTAGAAATGCAAGCAAAGGGCATTTCTCCAAATAAGTATACTTACACTATTTTAATAAATGAAAACTGTAACTTGGGCCACTGGCAAGAAGCTTTGAGGTTGTATAAGGATATGCTAGATAAAGAAATTCAGCCCGATTCATGCATACATAGTGTCCTATTAAAGCATCTAAACAAAGACTATAAATTGCATGTAGTTTGGCATCTTGAGAATGTTATTGCAGCTGGTAAATAAAGTTATGATGTAAGGATGTTTTTTATCAACACTTAACATGTAAGGATGATGGTGATGGACTCCTGAAATGATTCAAGTCCTGTTTGCCCCGATCTTCCTTGCAATGGAATCAATTCTTCAATTGAAAGAAAAAAAAAATAGAGTATGTAATGCTCTGTTTTGGACAGCTTTTTAGGTTTTGTGATTTAAGAATTGGAACAATGGAAGAAGATTAGAAGTGGATTTTGATTAACACCATGGCATAGGAATTCCAATAAGTCTTGCAAGAATCACCACAATAGCTCAAAAGCTATTGATAAGAAACAAGAAGTTCTTCACTAAGAACAAGGGAGAACAACTCTAAACCTATCACACACAAAGTGCAATCTAATTTCATTCAATCCAAAGTTCTTACAATCTGTTGTGATGTGGTTTATATAGACCACGAATTTACCAGCTAATGAAATGTAAATGCTTACTAAATGAAATACAAATGCAGCTTCCAAGGAAAGCTATCCAAACAGCTGTTTTAAAACTGAAAATGGCGCCTCATAAGCAAAAACTGTAATAATCGATTATTTCGAATGGTAATCGATTATCTTGAAGCAAGTAATCGATTACTGATTCTTGGTAATCAATTACATTGCTCATTTCAGCTTGGAAACTGACTTATGAACAAAATAATCGATTATTTCACCAAATAATCGATTATCACAGAAGCTCCCAAAACCAGGTAATCGATTACATGCCATAATAATCGATTATCATAGGAACTCACAGGAACTCACACTTCCATGTAATCGATTACAAGACGGGATAATCGATTACAACAGAGCTATTGGCAAATCTAACATCTATATAGAGTATTTAATCGATTACAGGCTACTTGTAATCGATTACAATAGACAAATTCAGCATTTTGTAGCCATCTCCATGGCTCTCCAAGGGATTGAGGTTGGATTGTATATGAGCTTGGAGTATTTGAGCCCTAGCCCTTGTCATTGGCCCTTTAATCACCCCTCCTTCTTGAAAAGAACTTGTCCTCAAGTTTATAGCTTCATTTGGACCTGCATCATACAAAGAAAGATCACCAACATTAAAAGTATTACTAACACCATATTCATTAGGCAATTCAAGTTTATAAGCATTGTTGTTAATCTTTTCTAAAATCATAAAAGGTCCATCTCCTCTTGGTTGAAGCTTGGATTTTCTTTCATGAGGAAATCTATCCTTCCTCAAATGTAGGCACACCAAATCTCCTTCATTAAAAATCACTTGCTTCTTGTGCTTATTGGCTTGCTTTGCATATTGTTTCACCTTTTTCTCCACATGTGCCTTCACTTGTTCATGCATTTTCTTCACATAAGAAGCTTTAGACAAAGCATCACGATTAATCATAGAAGAAGTGTTAGGTAAAGGCAATAAGTCAAGAGGAGTTAAAGGATTAAAGCCATAAACAACTTCAAAAGGAGACATAGAAGTAGTATTATTAACTACTCTATTATAAGCAAATTCTATGTGAGGTAGACAATCCTCCCAACATTTCAAATTACTTTTGATGTAGCATCTAAGAAGTTGACCCAAGGTCCTATTTACCACTTCGGTTTGACCATTCGTTTGTGGGTGACAAGTTGATGAAAATAAAAGTTTAGTACCAAGCTTACCCCCACAATGTTTTCCAAAAATGACTAAGGAACTTGGTGTCTCTTGTTGCGACTTTGGCAAGCGTACCAATTTGTCGTTGTAAGTTACAAAATTTATAAGATTCGTCTCCACAGGGAATTGGGTTACTCAATTAATTCAAATAAAACTTACGGTTTAATAGTTATGTACAAAAATAGTGATCGGAATTCATTTGTGAGTTGATTTTAATAGAAATTAACCAAAAGAGGAAATAATAAAATT
>PYAF01004442.1:35358-50502 GCA_007407185.1 Glycine tomentella
ACTATTATTGTAGGGAATATTATTTACAAGTTATTACTAAGTTGTAATTTACTAAAGAGACCAAAAAGTCTCTACAGGCTCTATACATATGCGTAACTCAATCGATTTTGGTTAAAAATTTTACATTAGAAAAGTTAACATCTTCTAGTTACTTATTATGACCTAGGCATAATATAGTAATTGGAAGGATGTTACAGATAAACCCCGAAATCGGGCAAAGTGTGGTCTTGGGGAGCTGCATATGTTTCTTCCATGACTTGAGGTTGTTGATTCTCTGTGAGTACGGGGGCAGAGTTATTGATATTCTCATCAGAAGCGTATACGACAAAAGGTGGTGTATAATTGGGAGGCAAACCGTATGGTGGAAAAGGAGTCTTGTTTTGGACTGGGACATAATGAGGCCCATATACATTTGCTGCTGCCTCACCTCCTTGAAGTACTACACCTAAGACTGGACTACTCTCTTGATTAGAATTGGGCGGATGAATTGGGTCCCTTTCAGTAGCAGTACTAGCAGCAACAGTGGTGGCAGCATTGACCTCCATCATCTTCCTCGTGCTCATCATCGCCTCCATCATAGTTGTCATTTGCTCTTTCATAGCTTCCATATCATCCTTCATTTGCTCTTGTACTTGTTCTATGTCACTCATTATTGTAGTCTTGGCACGCGTCTGGTATGAGTGTCATAAAGCGCAGTTTTTATTTCTTAGCACAATGGTTACTTTTTTCTGATTTCAAGGAAAGAATGCGAAAATGATAGGAAACACTTCAAAACAACCAAGAGGGGGGGTGAATTGGTTGAACCTTGGTAAATTAAAATTTTCAAATCAGAGTTTCCACAGGATCTTTATCACTTTAAAAATATTTTTGAAAACAAGAATCTTGTATTCAATCAAATTCCTCTTTCAAGAAATCAATAAGCAATTTAAAACTTTCTGTGCAATGTAACTTGATTCACAAAGCAAAGCAATAAGGAGATGAAGAGAATAGAATAAAGATCAGCCACAATTTTATACTGGTTCACTTCAAACACTATGAAGCTACATCCAGTTCTTCCACTCAACACTAGAATGGAGTTCCACTATTGCAAATAATATTCTTACAAGATATTACAAGCCTCTTTATATCAACCCTAGATAAAGTTCAGAAGTCTAAAACACTATTAGACCCTTAGAGACCAACCCCACTGAGAACACTACTCAGCAACTCCTAGAGAAACCCTATCTCTAGTTATCATGCAATAAACCAATCTTTACTGAAATTGAATTACAGAGATACAACTGCAAAGTTTAAGGAAAGAAGTCACCTGATGATCCAATGAATGATGTACATATGAATGATTAAATCAGGTTGTATGTTGAAAACAGATTCAGAACAATGCTTCCTTAAAACTTTGAAAAGACACTTCTTGCTTTTTACATCAATTAACAACTCATGAAAGTATTGTGAAAGCAAGAACCTTGTGAACCCAGAGAATCACTAAAGAATGTTTGAAAAGCCTTTGAATGCTCAATAATACGAATTGGTTAAGTCACAAAAATAGCTGAGCAAAGGTTCTATTTATAACAAACTTTTATAACTGTTGGTAATCGATTAAATACGCACCTGTAATCGATTATTTTACTTATATAATTGATTAAATTAAGCTTGTAATCGATTAATGTGTTCATCAAAATTCTGGGTATGGTTTTCAATCAAAATAATCGATTATTACGATGAGTAATCGATTACACCAGAAGGATGTTCAATAATGAAAGCACTGTATAATCGATTACATCCTTTGGTAATCGATTAAACCAGGAAGGTGTATAAAACTAGTTTGAACTAAGTAATTGATTACAATTTCTAGTAATCGATTAAGCCAGAAAACTTCTAAGCCAAGATATGCATTGGGTAATCGATTACGGACTTTGGTATCGATTATGACAGAAAGCATTGTAAGCATAGCATATGATGTAATTGATTACTGACTTGGGTAATCGATTAAGACAGAAAGATGGTTTTAAGTTTTGTCTCAGGTAATCGATACTGCTCTTTGGTAATCGATTACAATGCTCATCAAGGCAGTTTAAAAAATGAATCAAGTGAAAATAATCGATTAACTTGATACGTAATCGATTACATTGTTCTTGAAAGGTTTTCCAGAAAATACAAAGAACAAAATAATCGATTGTTTTCTTGAAATAATCGTTTATACCAGAAAGAAAATTATTTTTCCAAAACCTTATGATTTGATTTAAAAACTTAAGCAATTTTTATCAAAGCCTTGTGAACTCTATTTCTTAAACACATGGAATCAATGAATGATATGAATGCAATGCACTTGGATCACCAGAAATGCTTTCTTCCTTTTACATTCAATCTCAAATTAATCTTCAAGGCTTCAAGGCATGTTGAAAGTTCAAAACCTTCCTTCTTGAATCAATTTGTCCATTGTGCTTCAAGCAACTCCCCCTCAATTCAACAATCTCCCCCTTTTTGGCTTTAAACATGCCAAATCTTGAATTGAATAGTATTGGGTCTTGTGATTAATTTGAAGAAGCACCAAAGTTTTTATTTAAGCCTTTCACACCTGAAAATCAACCAATATCTTTCCAAGAACAAGTGTTAAAAGTTTCTGTGATTGACTTAGCATTCATTCACATGATATATCAGTATTAAGCAATCATTTTTAACAGTTATCTCCCCCTAAATTTCTCAAATTATGCAAACCAAATTTTTGCATAAAAGCTGTCATAAAAACAGGGGCAAACAGAGGTGTATACAGAGCATATTTGAATTCAATTTTTCTCCCCCTATTTGGCTTTCTAAAGTAAAAAAAAATGCAAGGCACAACGGAATAAAGTAAACTGAATCATAACATTGCATTAATATGGAGAGAAAATTACAAACTTGAGAAAGAAAACAAAAAAAAAAACAAAAAAAAAATCTAAGACTCAAAATTCTTCTGAATCATCCATCCTAAGTTGGGCTTTAATAGCATCAAGTATATCATTTAACTCTCTAAAAGCTCCTTGAGTTTCAGCCTTGAACTCATGATGCATGTTGAGTAGCCCATCCATCTTGCTCAACATGAGGGATTCAAAAGGAGTGTAGAGAGGCTGAGCAGGATCCATAGATTCTTCAGAAGATTCCTCTTGAACACCAGCTTCAGCAGGATTAGGTTGAGGCATTTGTAAGGGCACTTGCTGTTGTTGCCCAGCCATCACCCAACCATCTGGTGTTTTAACCAATCCAAGCTTGGTTAAGTGCTTTTGTTGGATAAGACTGTTTGAGCAATTTGTATTATCAACCACCTTATTTGTTACATCAATATTAAAAAAATCAATAAACCTTGACATAAGAATTGGGTAAGGAAAATGATAGTTTACAAGTCTCTTGGACTTGAGCATAATTTCTTGAAAAATGATGACCCAATTCATGGGTATTGTGCTTCAGACCATACACAAGCTGTAGGTCTTCATCAATGGCTTGGGCATGGTTGGTTCCCCTAGGGGTGAGGACATAGGTGATAATATAATGAAGCAACCTATCCTCAGGGGTCATAGGACCAATCCCTAACCTATTTCTGATTTGCATGTCCGGGTTGGTAAGCATACCTCTATAGGTATCTATTTTACTGTAGCCCTCTGGGTTTTCTTCAAACTTCCTCTCCTCCTTACAAATTACCCCAGCAACTGCTTCCCATATTTCAGGAGTTATGATCATCTCAACTCCTTTGACTACAGATTTTATCTCCCCACTCATATACCCTTTGATACAGGTATAAAAGACCTTTACCAAATCAGGATAGTAGGTCCCCTTCATTTCTACAAATTGCCTAAGACCTTGGTTTTCTAGATAGGAAGGAAACAAAAAACCTTCCTTAGTGAACCAATCTAGATTAAGGTACTTTGGGGAACTTATGGGCTTGGTGGCAAAGAACTGAAGATAGTTTACCCTATCAGCCTCTTTGTTGAACCAAATGTCCAACCTATTAGGGGGTGATTGAGGCTGAGGATTGGATGAGGACTCTCCCACCTTCCTTTTACTAGTTCTACTACGTTTTGGGGTAGACATTTTAGGAATACTACAAGGTTTGCAGAGAACAAAAGACACAAAGAAAATGATTAAGAGAGAATAGAGAAATTGGTACAAGGGCAAATAGTGCTAGAATGCATGTATTTATAGAAGAAATTAAGCACCAACGTTCAATTTATTCAAAAATATAGCTGTTATAAGCAGTTAATACAAATCAATGATGATTAGATACATGATTGATTGGATTGGGTAGTTACCAAATCAGAAGAAACTGTCAGAATTCAAACAACAGCGTGAATAATCGATTAAAAATGAAGTGTAATCGATTATTTCATACACAACAAGAACAAAAATACACACAGGTAATCGATTATCCCATCAGGTAATCGATTATTTATTATTAATCAGATGTAGGAGAATATATGTAATCGATTATCTCTCGATGTAATCGATTATTTTATGGATGAGGAAATTTTTGCAGGAATCAAAGCTTGTTGTAATCGATTATCCCATATGGTAATCGATTATTCCAGAAGGACAATTACTTCTAACAATGAAGGTAATCGATTACAAGGCTTGCGTAATCTATTATTCAAGTGAGACATGCAATCATTTAGAAAAATTTAATCAATGTAATTGATTATCTCGATGTGTAATCGATTATTCCAGAAACATTTGAAATCTGGCAATATGAAGAATAATCGATTACCATATATGTGTAATCGATTACATGTGCACAATTTTCATACTGAATGTGATATTTAATGCTTTTAATCGATTAACCCGTGTTGTAATCGATTAATCCAGTTCGTTTATCAGATACAGAGCACTTAGCAGCTTTTGATGCAAGTTTTTGAACAATCATTCACACTTGTGACCTTTTGGCTTTGATTCAACACACAAAACACATATAGAAGAAGCTAGTTTAGGTTACTTTCATCTAGAATACCTAGCATGTTTCTTAATGTATAAAATCTATCCCTTGATAATAGTTTTGTGAATATATCAGCAAGTTGGTTATTGATGTCAATGAATTCTACCTTTATGTTACCTTTTTGAACCTGATCCCTAAGGAAATGATGTCTGATCTCAATATGCTTTGTCCTTGAATGCATTATTGGATTCTTTGATATGTTTATAGCACTTGTATTGTCACATAGCAGAGGAATTTCATTTAGTTCTACTCCATAGTCTTGCATTTGTTGTTTTAGCCACAAGCTTTGTGCACAACAACTTCCAGCTAAGATGTATTCAGCTTCAGCAGTAGACAATGCAACACAAGATTGTTTCTTGCAGTGCCATGAGATTAATGAACTTCCTAGAAGATGACAAGTGCCACTTGTGCTTTTTCTATCTAATTTGCATCCTGTAAAATCAGAATCAGAATAACCAATAATATTGATAGAAGCACCTTTTGGATACCAAAGACCAACTCTAGGTGTAGCTTTGAGATATTTGAGGATCCTTTTCACAGCAGTAAGATGAAACTCTTTGGGATTTGCTTGAAATCTTGCACATAAGCAAACACTAAGCATTATATCAGGTCTACTTGCTATAAGGTAGAGCAAAGATCCAATCATTCCTCTATACTTAGACTCATCAACTTTCTTTCCACTTTCATCTGAATAAAGATATGTTGATGTAGCCATGGGAGTTGCAACATCCTTGCTTTTCTCCATCTCAAATTTCTTGATAATTTCCATACAATACTTGGATTGATTGAGAAAGGTTTCATTCTTCAATTGCTTTATTTGAAGTCCTAGGAAGAATGTTAGCTCACCCATCATTGACATCTCAAATTCTTTCTGCATAGCTGATGAAAAATTCTTACACAACAAGTGATTAGTAGAACCAAAAATTATATCATCCACATACATTTGAACCAATAAGAAATCATTGCCATGCCTTTTGATAAACAGAGTTTTATCAACACTGCCCCTTGTAAAAGATTGATCAAGCAGAAATTTGCTCAACCTTTCATACCGTTGTCTAGGAGCTTGTTTCAAACCATAAAATGCCTTTTTCAGTTTATAAACATAGTTTGGATGTTTGAAATCAGTAAAACCAGGAGGTTGTTCAACATATATGTCCTCCTCAATGTATCCATTCAAAAATGCACTTGTAACATCCATTTGAAAAAGTTTGAAATTCATGAGACATGCATATGCAAGTAACAACCTGATTGCTTCCAATCTTGCAACTGGAGTAAAAGTTTCCTCATAGTCTATGCCTTCTTCTTGGTTATAGCCTTTAGCCACCAATCTAGCTTTATTTCTGACTATGATTCCACTTTCATCAAGTTTATTTCTAAAAACCCATTTAGTGCCAATGGATTTAAGAGAAGATGGTCTAGGAACAAGTTCCCAAACTTCATTCCTCTTAAACTGATTAAGCTCATCATGCATTGCATGCATCCAATGTTCATCATTCAACGCTTGATCAATGTTCTTAGGTTCAATTTGAGAGACAAAAGCCATATCACAACATAGATTCTTTAATGAGGATCTAGTAGATACTCCCTTTGAAACTTCACCTATGATGTTGTCAAGTGATAAATCTCTTGTTGTTCTCCAATCTCTAGGCATTTGAAAAGGTGTTGTGGGTTTTGTTTCAGCACTTGGTTCTTCATCTTTGGTTGAGGTTTTATCTAATTCAATAAGTTCTTCCAGCTGTCTTGCATCACCATCAATCTCTTTTTCCTCCTTAGAGGGATTAGTTTCATCACAAATCACATGCAGAGATTCTTCAATACACATTGTTCTTTTATTGAATACTCTATAAGCTTTGCTATGTAATGAATATCCAAGGAAAATTGCTTCATCTGCCTTAGCATCAAATTTTCCAAGTGATTCTTTCCCATTGTTCAATACAAAACACTTAGAGACAAATACTCTTAAATGAGAAATGTTAGGCTTTCTTCCTTTGTATAGCTCATAAGGAGTTTTCTTTAAAATAGGCCTTATAAGTAATCTATTCAAAGTATAACATACAATGCTTACAGCATCAGCCCAAAAGTATTTAGGCAAATTAGACTCATTAAGAAGTGTTCTTGCTCCTTCCTCAAGAGATCTATTTTTCCTCTCCACAACACCATTTTGTTGGGGTGTTCTTGGAGTAGAAAAATTATGGTTAATTCCATTTTCCTCACAGAATTTTTCAAAATGTTTATTTTGGAATTCACCACCATGATCACTTCTTATTGTGACAATTTTACAACCTTTCTCATTTTGAGTAAGCTTAGCCATTTTTCTAAAAGCAAGGAAAGCATCACTCTTGGATTTCAAAAACAGAGTCCAAGTGTATCTAGAGTAATCATCCACAATCACAAGTCCATAATAATTTCCACCTAAACTCATTGTTCTAGAAGGACCAAACAAATCATTGTGAAAAAGTTCAAGTGGTCTAGAGGTGGAAACAATGTTTTTACTTTGAAAAGAGTTCTTAGTTTGTTTCCCCTTTTGACAAGCATCACAAAGTTTGTTCTTCTCAAACTTGAGTTTTGGTAACCCAATAACTAAATCTTTTCTTATGAGCTTGTTCATGTGATGCATGTTTATGTGACTTGCTCTTCTATGTCACAGCCAAGTTTCATCAACTTTGCTTATTAGGCAAGAAGATTTATGGAATAATGCATGATCAATTGATAGCACATATATATTACCTTTCCTTTTACCTATGTGCAGTACCTCACCACTTTTATCATTAGAAATTATGCAGCATTCTTTGTTGAAATTCAATTTAAAGCCTTTGTCACACAACTGACTTATGCTTAGCAAATTGTGCTTCAATCCATCTACATACAGCACATTTTTAATCTTAGCTTTGAAGTTGTCTCCAATATTACCTTCTCCAATTATCTTCCCTTTGTTATTATCTCCAGAGGTGACATATCCTCCTTCTTTGAGAGTCAAATTTGAGAGTAGGGACATGTCTCCAGTCATGTGTCTAGAGCATCCACTATCAAGATACCAAGTTGATGTTCTAGCTCTTAGACACACCTGCAAAATTCAAATCAGATTTCAAGGGAAGGTACCCAATTGAAGTTGGGTCCATAAGGGTTAGCATTTTTCTGTCTTTTAGGAATCCAAATGCAATCACCATTAGGCACGTAGAATCTCCTAGCATAGCATTTAAATGATGTGTGCCCCTTTTCTATACAATAGTTGCAAGTGACAGATTTTGATATTTTTCTAAATCCAGAATTTTGATTAACTCTTGAGTTTCTTTGCCACTTTTGATTCTTCTATTTTGGAGGTACAAAAACTGTTTTACCAATTGATTTTGAACCATATTTATACCCCAAACCAGAAGTATCTCCAGCATATCTTTGCAGACTTAGCATTTCAGCCAAGTTGCATTTTCCCTTGTAAAACTTTCTCAAGAGATCAATCAAATTACTGTTTTCAGCCATAAGCAACATATGTTTTTCACCTTGACTTTGTTTATACTCATCAAAATCCTTTTGAAGCAAATTATACTTGTCAACATTGCGAGAGGAAAAAGCACACACACATCCATTCAATTTGTAACTTGAAAGATGTTTTTCATTTTCTTCTTTCAAGTTGCAAATCACATTTTGCAATGCAGTAATTTTTTCAATGTGCCATCTAAGATTTCCTCTAAGCCTATTATTGGATTTTGCAAGTTTTTGGGCTTCCTCATGCATTTCTTGAAAAGCATGAATAGCTTGATCAAGTTCAGAATTTACCTCATCTTCATCACTTAGCAAGTCATCATCATCTTCATTGATGGTGGAAGTGAGACACATGTTAGCTTCTTCATTTTCTGTGGAAGAATCTGAAGTAGTTGACTCATTATCTTCCCAAGCTATGTATGCTCTTTTAGCTTTCCCTTCCTTTTTCAACTTGCCTTCTCCTTGTTGTTTCCTCAAGTAGATTGAGCACTCAGATTTGATATGGCCTGGCTTGCCACACTAAAAACATATGAAATTGTTGTCAATCTTCTTGTTGAGGTTGTTGTTGCTGTTGCTGTTTTTGCTGCCTTTGTTGAACTTTTTGTTCTTGTTTTTCTTCAGAAATTTGCTGAATTTTCTGACCACCAAGGTCACATTTTCTTCATCATCCTCTTCTCTTGTTTCCTCTTCTTTTTCAGCTTTCAAAGTTGCAGCTTTCAAGGCAATGCTCTTTGATTTCTTCTTTGCATCTTCACAAGATGTTAGTTGAGACATTTCACTTGGTAAATTAAAATTTTTAAATCAGAGTTTCCACAGGATCTATATCACTTTAAAAATATTTGTGAAAATAAGAATTTTATATTCAATCAAATTCCTCTTTCAAGAAATCAATAAGTAATTTAAAACTTTCTATGCAATGTAACTTGATTCACAAAGCAAAGCAATAAGGAGATGAAGAGAATAGAATAAAGATCAGCCACAATTTTATACTGGTTCACTTCAAACACTATGAAGCTACATCCAGTTCTTCCACTCAACACTAGAATGGAGTTCCACTATTGCAAATAATATTCTTACAAGATATTACAAGCCTCTCTTTATCAACCCTAGATAAAGTTCAGAAGTCTAAAACACTATTAAACCCTTAGAGACCAACCCCACTGAGAACACTACTCAGCAACTCCTAGAGAAACCCTATCTCTAGTTATCATGCAATAAACCCATTTACAATTAACCAATCTTTACAAAAATTGAATTACAGAGATACAACTGCAAAGCTTAAGGAAAGAAGTCACCTAATGATCCAATGAATGATTAAATCAGGTTGTATGTTGAAAACAGATTCAAAACAATGCTTCCTTAAAACTTTGAAAAGACACTTCTTGCTTTTTACATCAATTAACAACTCATGAAAGTATTGTGAAAGCAAGAACCTTGTGAACCCAGAGAATCACTAAAGAGTGTTTGAAAAGCCTTTGAATGCTCAGTAATACGAATTGGTTAAGTCACAAAAACAGCTGAGCAAAGGTTCTATTTATAACAAACTTTTATAACCGTTGGTAATCGATTAAATACGCTCCTGTAATCGATTATTTTACTTATATAATCAATTAAATTAAGCTTGTTCTATGTCACTCATTATTGTAGTCTTGGCACGCATCTGGTATGGGTGTCGTAAAGCGCAGTCTTTATTTCTTAGCACAATGGTTACTTTTTTTCTGATTTCAAGGAAAGAATGTAATTAGTGATGCATAACAATGCTGCAAAACAAATAAATATGGATGCATGCAAATGATAACTTGCTGAAGTATTGCGAATTTTACACAGAATGCTCAATAGAACATAGGGTCGAATCAACTCCAATTTTCATTAAAACAAAATATTTCATTACATCTTATCAGAGTCAAAGTACAACTGGAAATAAAACACGAACACATCAACGGTTCTCAATTATTTAAGTCATCAACTTAATCCTATGCTGGCAGTAGTCAAAGAGGCTATGAAAACCTGATCCATCCACTACCCCAGCTTTCGCAAGCTGGCTACTTCCAGACTTTTGACCCTGACTTGATTAGACATTTCCTTAAAAGGCTGTGCTTGGTTCGACCCCATGTTCTGGGAATATTAATTTTAATCGTCAATACTTCAACAACCTATCATAAAGAAGATATAATGAATGAGAATAACGTACTTATGCTATGCATGGCAAATGCATTTATAAGATTGACGCAAGACACTCAAAAGACCACCATTTCTTTTTGTCAAACACGTTGGGTACCATGCTCATGTGGTCTTCGATCACTTTCAAGAAAAAAAGAGTGTATAACCCCGACATGGGTTGTTTATGGACATGACCATGGTACTTAACACACGTAACCAAGAATACGATGTAAGCTTTCGCACTCCATTGCGACTTTTGGCAACACAGGGGAGAATGCAAGACTTGAACAAATATATGTTTGAATCATGCATGAGTGAACATGGGATGCAAATGATGACGACAAAATGTATGAAATTGCTGGGACAAGCAATATGCTATATGAATATGTATAAAAATGCAATGACTTATGCGATGCATAAATATGGCAAATGATGATTGCAGAAATAATGTCCATCGCGATGCTATGAAGAGACGCATGATGTGACCAAGGAAACAAAGTGGGGTGAGTTTACTCTATGCCCCTAATTTAAGAACCTAGCAGAAAGGGTCTAAAAGTCCACTATTCAGTGACAACTTCCAGGGGTAGCTTCATGTAACCTCACCAGCTTCTAGAGATATTATCCTCTTATGTAATAATGCGGCGATAAGGACTACCAGTGACAATGCACCACAAAAAGAGGAAAACTCTAGATGAGGCTTCACTATCATCAAGCGAGTCAGATACCCAGGATGACCACAGATCGACCTCCACTCCCTATGGCTCACACAGACCCGGGTATAGGGCCAGTATCTCAAAGTGTGTGCAAAAAGTATATGTGATGTGTGTGAATAGAGAAACCTAAGAATTACCCAACCCCACCTGCAAAACAATCAGAAAATTCCCAAGCAGATACAACAAGTATAGCGCATGTCGTCTACCCTAGATTTCAATGATGCAATTTATTTCTAACCACAAAGGAGTAACAACATAGCAAAGTATATATACAAGCATGAGCGAGACAAAGAATACAAAACGAGATCGAAGCAAAAACCACGAATTGAATGTTAGTGGAGTGAAACGATAACAAACAGGAGAACAACAAAAAGAAAAAAAAGAAAGAAAAAGTCACGATAAAAATGCACACTCGATCAAATGGCTTAACTCTCTAACCAGTTACCAGTGGAGTCGCCATCTGTCGCAACCTATCCGGCTGACGATGGGGACGGCGATGAAAAAATAAAAAGATAAAGCATCCCAAAAAAAGGGAAAAGTAAAGGGAGTCGCCATCAACGTTTATTTAAGGAAAACATCGAAAAAATCAAAAGAGATAAAGCATGGTCTACGATTTTAGAGAAAAAGAGTTCTGGAGTCATTTATGCACGGGGAAGGTATTAGCACCCCACACGTTCGTCATGAAGACGACAACCTTTAATCGAGTGTGCTAAAAATAAAGTGACTTTTTAATTATTTGTTTTTTCCTTAAGAACATGATTATGTTTGTTTTATTTTTGTTTATTTAGAAAAAGATCAAATTTTTATTTGTTTAGAAAAGAGAAGATTTTATATTTTTTTTGGTTTTTTAGGTTGACAAGGGTTTGCCCTCGCTCCTACGTATCCCCAAGTGCAATGAGGAAATCAGACTTACGTAGTTCTTTTTTGAAAAGAGCTTGCGCGAATTGATTTCATCTTTTTTGAAAGATTTGTTTCAATTACGTGAAAAAGAGTCGTTAAGGCGTTGGACCTTGAAACGACGTTGAGTTTGCAGAAAAAGCGGGGAGAATCGCTTAAGGCATTGGACCTTGAAGCAATCTCGAGTAATATGTAAATTTTCTTGAGAAAAAGGAGAATTGAGTGGTCCTTCATTTGAGTATTTTATCATGCCCATACTAACCATCTTATGAAATACCAACAAACACTTCTCAAGCATCAATTTTTTCGAGTAAATCCAAAGCAACAAATCCAGAATAAGCGTAGCACATGACATTGATACCTCGGAGGAAGAAACAACATCCACGACGTCGTTGTCCATTCTAATGGAGATGACATTCTCCATGACGCAATAGGCAGACCGCATCAAGCCGTTCTGCGCGAGAATGTCCAGGATGATGGCGTAGGCCAATTCAGACCGCTTGAAACCGGTTTGCCTCTCGGCCCATCAAAAGAACTTCAACGCGACCGCTGGTCGGTGGCGGACCGTGTTGAGAACCCAGACGAGTGATTGCGGATCAGAGACCGCGGCATGAAATGGAGAATTCTTGTTGTACTGAACGGTGCTGGTGCTGAAGCTGAAGAAGGAGAAGGGGAAGAAGAAGCGCGCTTCATTGAGGGTTATGAAGGGTTTTAAGGAGGCTCTAATAGAGAGGACCATTGATAGACTGACCGAAAGGGAAAACCACCGAAAAGGTGGGTTTTGTGTGTTTTTTGGTGGGGTTGGGGGGGGGGGGGCGACGGGTTTTTGGCCTCGGAGGGAGGAGGGCTGTAATTTATTTTGGATTCTCGGATGTGGGGGAGGGATTGGAGGATGGGCTACTTGCTAGTATGCTAAGCTATATGAAGGAGGCAATTGTCGAAAACACCGCGACAAAAGAGGATTATTTAGCTTGCATGAGTTGACTTCGATGCCGTAAGTGGAACTCAGTTACGAGGAATCTATTTCAAGTATTTTTTTCTCTAATGTAAAATAAATTGTCTTTTTGAATTTAAATTTGAATTACATTTTTAAAAAATATGTACACGTTTTTTATAGTCAATTTCAACTTATGAACCTTAAAATGAAAATTTAAAATAATAGTATTTACATATTTATTTTAAACGATCTCATGAATTTAAATAATTTTATTCCTACACTTATGTTTATTTTTAAATTATGAATTAGAATACACAACTTGTAAATTATATTCATTATAAGGATAATTTATATTTTGAAAATAATTATTTATTATAAAATTTAATTATATGAAATAAAGCATTGATCTTTGAGAATTAATTTATGTTTTTAAATTATGAATTAGAATACACAACTCTGTATAGATGTTAGATTTGTCAATAGCTCTACTGTAATCAATTATCCCGTCTTGTAATCGATTACATAGAAGTGTGAGTCAACAACATTACCATAAGGTATAGACATCCCATCCCTAGACTTAATGATATTTTGGATGAATTGCATGGTGCTACTATTTTCTCTAAAATTGATCTTAAGAGTGGCTATCATCAAATAAGAATGAGGGAAGGGAATGAATGGAAAACGGCTTTCAAAACAAAATTTGGGCTTTATGAATGGTTAGTTATGCCTTTTGGCTTAACTAATGCACCTAGTACTTTTATGAGACTTATGAATCATGTTCTTAGACACTTCATAGGTAAATTTGTGGTAGTATATTTTGATGACATTCTTGTTTATAGTGCTAATTTGGATGATCATTTAATGCATGTTAAGAGTGTCTTGGAGGTGGTTAGAAAGGAAACCTTGTATGGAGCAATTGATAAATGTTCCTTTTTCACTTCACAAGTTGTGTTTCTAGGTTTTGTAGTAGGTGCTCAAGGAGTCCAAGTGGATCAAGAGAAAATTAAAGCTATCATGGAGTGGCCAACTCCAAAGAATGTGAAAGATGTGAGAAGTTTTCATGGTTTAGCTAGTTTCTATAGGAGATTTGTGAAAGATTTTAGTACTATTGCTTCTCCTTTGAATGATTTAATGAAAAAGACCATGAACTTTTCTTGGAAGCAAGAGCATGAGATTACTTTCCAAACATTGAAGGATAAATTATCTAATGCACCTATTCTTGCATTGCCTAATTTTAATTCTTCTTTTGAATTGGAATGTGATGCATCTAATGTAGGCATTAGGGGGTTTTAATTCAAGATAAAGATCCCATTGCTTATTTTAGTGAGAAAATAAAGGGTGCATGTTTGAACTATTCCACTTATGATAAAGAATTGTATGCACTTGTTAGAGTTTTGCAAACTTGGCAACATTATCTTTTACCTAAGGAATTTGTGATATATAGTGATCATGAATCTCTTAAATATTTGAAAAGCCAAGGTAAACTCAACAAAAGACATGCTAAGTGGGTTGAGTTCATTGAACAATTTCCTTATGTCATTAAACACAAGCAAGGAAAGTTGAATATAGTGGCGGATGCCCTTTCAAGGAGGCATTGCTTGATTTCTATGCTTGAGACAAAATTGCTTGGTTTTAATCACATAAAGGAATTATATGCAAGTGATCATGACTTCTCTAGTATTTTTGCTTTGTGTTAGAAAGGGGCTTATCAAGGATATTTTAGACATGATGGTTTCTTGTTCAAAGAAAAGAGATTATGTGTTCCTAAAAGTTCTTTGAGAGAACTTTTCATAAGGGAAGCTCATGAAAATAATTTAATGGGTCACTTTGGGGTGGATAAAACTTTGGCTATTTTACTTGAACATTTCTTTTGGCCAAAAATGAAGCATGATGTGCATAGATTCATTTCTCAATGCATTGTTTGTCATAAAGCTAAATCTAAATTCATGCCTCATGGTTTGTATACACCTTTACCTATTCCTAATTCTCCTTGGATTGATATA
>PYAF01004442.1:56232-73933 GCA_007407185.1 Glycine tomentella
GGAGGGAGGGGGCTGCAATTTTTTTTGGGTTCTCGGATGCAGGGGAGGGATTGGAGGATGGGCTACTTGCTAGTATGCTAAGCTATATGAAGGAGGCAATTGTCGAAACCACCGCGACAAAAGAGGATTTTTTAGCTTGCATGAGTTGACTTCGATGCCGTAAGTGGAACTTAGCTACGAGGAATCTGTTTCAAGTGTAACTAATATTTTTTTTCTCTAATTTAAAATAAATTGTCTTTTTGAATTTAAATTTGAATTACATTATTAAAAAATATGTACACGTTTTTTACAGTCAATTTCAACTTATCTAGCTTAAAATGAAAATTTAAAATAATAGTATTTACATACTATTTTAAACGATCTCATGAATTTAAATAATTTTATTCCTACTATTATATTTATTTTTAAATTATGAATTAGAATACACAACTTGTAAATTATATTCATTATAAGGATAATTTATATTTTGAAAATAATTATTTATTATAAAATTTAATTACATGAAATAAAACATTGATCTTTGAGAATTAATTTATGTTTTTAAAAATAACTAGCTTTAAGAACTTCGATAATTATTCAACCTCCTTTTGATATTTTCTTACATGATCTTCAGTTGGCATTAAATTAAGGCCATGGTGGATCAATCAAGCAATTGATTCATTAAGAAGGTTCTGTTTGCATACATTCATAAATAAAATGTAAAAATATTGTATTTAGACCCTAGTTGTGCAGTGTTTTCAAAAACAAGTTTTTATTTGGTAAATTTTGTTTGTTTCGAGCGTAATTGAAAATATTTATATGTTGAATTTTGTTACAGAAGTCCCTATTAGCCCAGATTATACGAGACCCATCAAGACTCGGTCAAAGCCTATCAACAAAATAACACAAAGCTTTAACCGTCCGTAAAGATAAAAGATATTAACCAATGATATCTTTTATCTAATATCCCGGTTGAATAGATAAAAGATATTAACCAATAATATCTTTTATCCTGGATTGAAAGAGAAAAGATATTAACCAACAATATCTTTTCTATCTCTATTATCTTTTATCTAATATCTTTTTTTTTTCATATTGGTTATGAGGTTAGTGCCTATATAAATAAGTACACACCGCAAATAAGATACACATTCTGACTCTCTCTTTGTAAATGCACACTCTTATTTTAATAAAATGCAAATATTTATCATAAAACTTTATATTTTATACATCTTATTTTCGTGTTTGAATCCAATTATCCCATATGATAATGATAATTATGAATTTTTATTTTTTAAATAAATTGTCTCCACTAATCCAAGGTCCTAAATCTGCCAATGAATCAATATCTTTTAAATATTGATTAAGAAATTAAAAGAAAAAATTATTAATAAAAATATAAGAGAGCGTAAAAAAAATAAACATCACAATTTTATATATTCTAATAAAAGTATTTCTTGTTGTTAATTTCTTACCCATGTTTCTAAGTAGAAAAATTGATTATCATTTAGGTTAACTTAATATTCATTTCAAGAAGTCCCCAACTGGCCACCTTTACGCGCTTCTGACTCGTCCTGGTTCTCCAGAAATTTGGTGCGAAATCTCTTTAGATAAGATGGCTTAGTACGTCAATCTTTTATATTCATTAATCATAATAATTTTTTTTTTGTACATAAGTGCATTCATAAATTTATACTACTATACTACTTTAATAAATTATAACTCTATTGCATATAAAAGGCAACGACAAAAGAGAATTTTCTTTTTGATAAAAATAAATACTCTATGATGTTTTTTAATTTAATTTATATCATTAGAAAGGAGACGTGGGATTTGGGAATACATGGTAACGAAACAGAGGAAAAGCGTATGGTGTCTTCTTCTAGGTGAATTCTCAAGCCTGTAATTTGGGATTAGCCACTCATGAATCAAAATCAATCATTAAATCAAAATTAATCGATTAAATCAAAATACCTTTCTCATTGTTAACTCATTAATAATACCTAACTTTTTTGGTTCTTTCATTCACACTTGACACATATTGGGTTTCTCTTTCTTGTACATATAAACGGAAGAAGCAAAACATCTTTTTCTTTTTTCAGCATTCATGCCTCTGCCCGCTTAATTTTAACTCTATCTGTGAGCAGTGACGGATCCAGAAAATTAATGAAGGGTGGGCATCCTCATGGATGATAGTGCTTCGTCGTGCTCCGCTTCCGAAACAACTTCTGGCGGTTTCCCTCTCCTTGTTTACTTTTTTTCCTCTCTCTCTTCAAAGCCAAATCAGAGTTCTCACATCATCACGTCTTGTTTCTTGAATCGGTGACCCGCCGCAATGGTGGTGTTAGTGTACGGCTCTCCCATAAATATTGGTGATGGTTGTTGTTTCTTTCTCATTTGTCCTAAAAAAAGAAAACAATCATAACAAATAAGAAGTACTAAAAAATTGAGAACATCTTGAAGTTATGAATATCTCCCCTTCTCTTAACTTTTTTAGAAGTGTAAAAAGTTTCTCTTAAGCAAAATGAAATAATAGGATGATAATAAATCATTTTGTTTAAGTCCTTTTTTAGGAGAAATTGATTCAATGTGATAATCATTTATATTGGTGTTAGTGAACTATGCGTGTTGTGTTATGTACCAAAAAAGAAAAGAAAAAATTATGTTAGTTTATGTATAAGACAAAAAAAAGTTGAAATGTGATTAAAAAAGATAAAATTATAGAAAAAGTAATGAAAAAATTGTAAGAAAAAGAGGTTACGAGACAAATGAAAATGGAAACCTTCTAGTAACTGAAGGATTAAATTTTTGCAGGTGTACTAATAATTACATGATTTAATACAACTTTACAAGGAACGCGTGGGATAAGTTATGAAGGCTTAAAATATTTTTTTTGAAGCAAATACTTTTTCTTTTATAGAACATAAATAGTTGAAAAAACTCCTCGATGTTTTACTATTTTTGTAAGCAGACATTTATTTTATTTTATATTATATTTATCTAGCAGGCTTTGTTATTTTTAATTTGATTTACAACTTACCTTATTAATTAATCAATTATATTTCTCTCTCTTTTTCTCTGCCTTTCTCATCTTCTTCTACCTACAAAACCTCTCTCTTCCTTTCCTCTCTCATTTCATTTTTTCCACTCACTCCTTCATGGCACACCTTCGCGAACCCCATTTCTCAATCCACCCTTCCCTGCCACTACAACACTAGCAACAAACAAAAAGCATCGCAATGGAACACCTCCGGTTCGGCCTGCGACTCCTGGTTCGGCGTCCCTATTCAATTTTTTAAGGGTGGGCGCTCCGAACTTGCCCCCCTCATGACTCTGCCTATACCCACCGGCCACAGTCGCGCTGCAGTAGCACAACTTTCCTCCCTCACCCGCATCCTCTCCCAAATTTTAAGGGTGGGCACTTACCCCTCTTCTCTTATATGTGGATCCGTCTTTGTTGGATAATTTCCGTTTTTAGTTGATAGATATCTTTTATTTGATAAGATATAATCTTTATTAGATATCTTTTAAGATATAATCTTTATTAGATATCTTTTATTTGATAAGATATTATCTTGTTTGATTTGATGGCTTAGGCCCAACCCATTTCATCCTATAAATAGATGAGTAAGGGTGGAGGCAAAACACACAGAAATTTGAGAGCCTCAAGTGATAGTCTTGAGTGGCATATTTGAGCCAGCCTCTGTGCTTGCATATTTGAGAGATTCTTAGAGAGTTTGAGTGAAACACTCTAGGTTTTGTTTGAGTAACCACCATTGTTGGAGAGGTTGAGTGTACCACCACTTTGGTGTGTTTTTTGATTCATTGTAACTCATATTTGTTATAGTGGATTTTGATACCGGACTAGGTGCCTTGAGTTTTTCTTTTCTCACATTGAGGAAGGTTTTCTCACGTAAAACAAATTTTGATTGTCTCTCTCGCTCCTCTTTTGATTTTCGCTTCCGCATTTGATTTGATATTTGAGGGTCCGAGATTACCCAACAGTGGTATCAGAGCCCAGGTTCGAGGGTTCTGAAGGAGCCGAGATGGAGACCAGTGGCATAACTCATGACAGAGATATGTTCAAATTGACTGCAGATAACTTCAACTATTGGAGGTCGATGATGGAGGATCATCTTATCTGCAAGGATTTATATGATCTCATTGTTCATGAAGAAAAGCCGACTGGGAAGTCAGACAAGGATTGGGAGATCCTGAGTCGGAAGGTCGTGGCCACGATCAGGAAATACATTGACAAAAGCCTCTTTGAGCACGTGTCTGAGTTCACGAATGCGTACGAGTTGTGGAACAAGTTACAGTCCATGATTCAGAAGAAGACTCCCAGGAACAAAGCACACCTAGTCCGCCGGCTTATGAAGCTAGAATACAAGGACGATATGAGTATGATTGAGCACCTCAACACCTACAAAGGGATTGTGAATCAGTTGTCCAAGGCCGACATGAAGATTGACAACGAGATGCAGGCTTTGTTGTTGCTGAGTTCGCTACCGGAAAGCTGGGATACTTTGGTGGTGACTTTGAGCAACTCGGTTCCAGAAGGAAAACTGACGATAGATGCCGTGACAGACAGTCTCCTGAATGAAGAAGCCAGGAGAAGAGAACGAGGTGTGAACAGCACGGGTGATGCCATCGTTGCTGAGAGGAGTAAGTCCGACTTCCAGGTTCGTGGGAAGAACCGAGGTCGTAAGAGACGGGATAGGTCCCGAGACCGGTCAAGACCGAAGAGTGAACTGAAGTGCTTTTACTGCGGAAAGCCCAGACACAAGAAGACAGACTGCTGGACTCTTCAGAGAGATGAGCAATGTGGATCTGTGAAGTCAGACCAGGGTAAGAAAGAGGTGAAGAGCACCACGGCGGTGGTAGCTAGTGTTGGGGCCGAGATATTTCTTCTCAGAGAGAATTTTGTGAATGTTGCTTTTGATGATTGTGCTTGGATAGTTGATTCGGGTGTCTCTTTCCATGTGACCCCTCATAGAAGGTTTTTCTCCTCGTGTACGAGTGGAGAGTTTGGAGCTGTGAAGATGGCAAATCAGGTGACCAGCAAGATTGTTGGTGTCGGCGATGTGACCTTAACCTCGGAAGTAGGGTGCCGAATTGTGTTGAAAGATGTGAGGCATGTACCTGACATGCGGTTGAATCTAATCTCGGTGGCTGGACGACGCCGGGTTAGTGAACAACTTTGAGGGCTGTAGATGGAAGCTATCCAAGGGAAGCTTGGTGATAGCCCGTGGAAAGAAGGAAGGCTCCTTGTATGTGATGCAAGGAAGGATGATTGGCAGTGATGCCAACACTGTCTTTGATGGATCAAGCCTGGACTTATGGCACAAGTGTCTCGGCCACATGAGTGAGAGAGGGCTTGAGATCTTGGAGAAGAAAGAGCTACTGACCGGGTTGAAAGGTCAAGTGCTGGAGAGTTGCTCGCACTGCCTAGCTGGAAAGCAGCACCGGGTTTCGTTTGTGAGACCGGATCAGCCCAGGAGACGGAGGTGCATACTTGACCTCGTCCGCACTGATGTTTGCTCCATGTCGGAGAGATCGATTGGAGGAGCGCAGTATTTTGTCTCTTTCATTGATGACCACTTCCACAAAGTGTGGGTCTACCCGTTGAAGACCAAGGACCAGGTTCTCCAATCGTTTAAGGAATTCCACGCAATGGTAGAAAGGGAGACTGGCAAGAGGTTGAAGGTGGTCAGATCAGATAATGGTGGTGAGTATCTGGTCCTTTTGAAGCTTACTGTAGAGAAGCCGGGATCAGGTTTGAGAGGACGCCCCCCAAGACACCTCAGCTGAATGGAATTGCTGAGAGGATGAACCGGACCATTGAGGAGAAGGTCCGATGTATGCTATCCAATGCCGGCTTGTCGAAAACATACTGGGGAGAGGCAGTCAGAACAGTGGTTGATTTGATAAATCTTTCATCATCACAGCCGCTGGAAGGAGAGATTCCAGAAGAGGTCTGGACAGGTCGGAGAGTGACCTATGATCACCTGAGAGTGTTCGGATGTCAGGCCTTCGTGCATGTCCCTAATGATGAGAGGGCGAAGCTGGATGCAAAAACGAAGGAGTGTATCTACCTCGGTTCGCCGAAAACCGAGTTTAGATTCAGACTGTGGGATCTTATCAAGAAGAAGATAGTGAGAAGCCGGGATGTGATCTTTCATGAAGATGAGACTCTTCATGATATCTCGAAGCCCCAAGACAGGGTTACTGTCAGACGTGAAGAACCCGACTCTCCAGTCTGAGGTGAAGAACCCGTCCCTCTTGTGCAAACTGAAGCAGGGGGAGAGACTGATGATGATCTCCAGCAAGAAGCTGATGAGGACCGAGTTGATGAAGAGAACTGGGGTGATCAACCGAGTTATCCAGCGGCTGAAGAAGAACAGCCGAGATACCCCAAGAAGGAAATGCAGGACGTGATGAATTCCCTGCATGAAAACCAGACTTATGAGTTGGCCGAGATGCAAGGCTACTTGGATGCTGACTTAGGGGGAGATTCCGACTCGAGAAAATTGACGACGGGATATTTGATGAGATTTGTTGGAGGAGCAGTCTCTTGGCAATCAAGATTGCAAAAGTGTGTGACACTATGGACGACCGAGGCCGAGTACGTTACAAAGTACTTGGCAAAGTGCACACCAATTTGAATTGGTCCGAGATGATGACCAAGCCGGTACCAGCATGGAAATTTGAATATTTTGTTATAGTGAATATTTTGATACTGGACTAGGTCCCGTGAGTTTTTCTTTTCTCACATTGAGGAAGATTTTTTCACGTAAAACAAATTCTGATTGTCTCTCTCGCTCCTCTTTTGATTTCCGTTTCCGCATTTGATTTGATATTTGAGGATCCGAGATTACCCAACAGTCTTTGTATATAGTAACAATAATTTATTGATTATATATAGTTCCTACTATGATTACGTTCTTGATGGGAGATATTTTTTTTATACCTAGTAATCGAATATAAGAATTAAAAGTCTTACAATGATTTATGCATATTGTTTGAGCTAACTCCTTTTATAATGATAGGAGATACGATTGTTTAATTCTTAATACTTAAACTAAATATAAAATAATATTAATATTATGAGTTTAATTTGTAGAGAAAACACTTATAAATAAATTTTATATTATTATTCAATTATAAATTATGAGAGATTATAAATTTTGTTAAGTTTTATAATGATTATTTTAATGGTTATACCAATTATATTTTTTTAATAAGAAATGTTGATAATGTAATTCTTTTTACACATAGTATATAAATTAAAGATTGTCTCTTTGTGCATTGTATATATATACACTATTAATTAATAAAAAAAATTATTTTTTTGGCACCAAAATTGTTTGGCAATATACTATGGTAATCAATACTGGACGACTGATAGACAGTCAATTGCAAAATGACTATTTTTAGCCGACACTACTACAGCATAGGCTTTTAAAGTCGGTTATTTTGACCATGCAAGGTCGGTTAAACAACTGACTTTGTCTCAGACGACATTGTATGTTACCACCTACAACGACGGTTCCAAAAGACCGTCTTTGAAACCTTAGTTATAATATTTTTATATTGCATTTTCAAAGACGGTTATTCTAAATAACCGTCTTAGAAAAGACTATTCAACGACGGTTTTGAGTTAAAAACCGACTTTGAACCTTATTAAATTAAAAAAAATAGTTTAAAATAAATTCTAAGTCGGGTATTATAATTAACCGACTTTGAATGGTATCAGGTTGTACGCATTTAAAGTCGGTTATTTCAAAACTGACTTTGAAAGGTTAAAGGAACGTGCTTTTTAAGTCGGTTATCTATAATAACTAACTTCGAATGGCTGAGGCATGGGGATTTGAAGTCGGTTATTTGAAATAACTGACTTCAAAAGGGGTCATAGGCAGGTAATTTGAAGTCGGTTATTTGAAATAACTGACTTTAAAAGGGATAATAGGTAGGTGATTTGAAGTCGGTTATTTTAAAAAACTGACTTCAAAAGGGATAATAGGTAGGTGATTTGAAGTCGGTTATTTTAAAAACTGACTTCAAATGGGGTATTTGAAGTCGGTTATTTAAAATAACTGACTTTGAATGCGGTATAAATATGTCATTTGAAGTCGGTTATTTTAAATAACTGACTTTAAAAGTGGTATAAAGTATGCCATTTAAAGTCGGTTATGTAAAATAACTGACTTTGATTGGGGTTTTAGGTAGGTGATTTTAAGTCAATTATTTAAAATAACTGACTTCGAATGGGGTCATAAAACGGTTATGACTTTTGATCATTAGTTGCAAATCGGACCACAATTATTTTTAAATAATTAACTTTAAATACACAGTTATTATAAATATATGAATTTAAATACATGAATTTAATTAAATTGAGATGTAATACATGATTTAAATACAGTTAATTCACTTTAAATACATGACTTTAAATAAATTGAGATGTAATACATAATTTACTATAATTTATAAAACATGACATGTTCAGCCTATTCACACGAGAATTGTTCTAACAACTTCAGATAAAATTGGGTGATCCTTTTATTTCAGTGCATTTGCCTTTAGTAAATAGCCTCCATACCTGCATATGAAATCATTGGTTAAATAAATTTTAAAAGGTTAAGGCCCACAGAGAGAGAAGAGTGACAAGCCATACGGTTGTTAAAATGCCAATAAGCTCTATCCCCTCTATTGCAGGAACACGATCAAAATCCCTCTCATGATGGACCTGTGAGTAAGGAACATAAAATGTAAAAAAATTGTCATGTTGATCAGGAAATAAAAAACTCTGCATGGTAGACCTAGAATTATTGTGTAAGCACAAATAAGGAACATAACATAGAGATTCATCTAGTCAATGTAAAGATTCCATACTTTTTAATCTAACACACTTCAATTCTTGCTTTCATGTCCAGAATCATTATATTAAGGAGGTTCTCAGTTTGCACATTGCACTATTCAAAACTCAAAACATAGCACAGGACTAGATTTATATTAAACATCAGATATGAGTAAACTTAAAAAGATTAACTGGGAACAGAAGCACAAACCTTGTTCATCTTCCCGAACTCGACGTTCAAACTCATCAACATCAGCGGCTTGTCGCAAGATTCCTTCTATGTTGGCACCTATTTTGTAATATCTATTAGATTCATATGAAACACACTAACAGTTTAGCAATACCAGAATGACCATTTTGACTTGGTATTGGCTCAAAGAAACTAATGTATATTCACTGCTTGCTCCCTCTCACCTCCCCCTTCCACCCAAAACAAGAAACAAAACGCCCAGAGCATACACTGGTCAAATGACATGTACAGCACAATTATAGCAAGAGCATATAGTGGTCCAAAGAAATATCAATTGAATCAGTCTGATCGTTCCTGAAGATACCATTTTTCTGTCATATTGGCAGCATTAGGTGCTAGTGCCAAAGCTTTCTCAAGTGCAGTCTTCCACTCTTAAAAATCCTCTGTAGTTTCAGCCTACAGCATCAACAATGAAATGATATGTTAGCAGCAGATTTTTGACCGGGGCAGTCTACATTCTTTGTATATATCTATCTCCATATGTGCTGAACCAATGAGCATTTATATCATGCGGATAAAGAACATAAAATCTTACAAAAAAAAAATAAAGGTAAATCAACCACGATTACAACATTGTATAAACAATTTGTCTGGGCATACAATTCAACAGAATAAAAATCCTAATATCTTTGTAATGAATTAACACATCTCCTGAAAGAAAAATAAATGTATCAATGTATCAATGTTCATAATCTCTAATTAGATAACAATGTATCTTTGTAACGAATCTATTCTTAGCAATGTATCAATGTTCATAATCTCTAATTAGATAACAAAATCTTGTATAGTAAAAGAAAAATTGTATGACCCTACATCAAAAAGGAAAAGGCAAGGAAGCTGGAAAATCAAGGCTTGTACATTGTTCATAAACATTCTGTTTACAATTTGTAGTTGTTAGAAATCAATACTGGTGTCATTGCAATCAGCATGAACCTCAACCCCCAAGAGGCCAACACAATCCTATTATGATATATGCCTAATCAAAAATCAAAAAAGGACAATAAACAGAGGAATAGTGCCTCATATCCACTAGATAGGGAAAAAAGGACAATAAACAGAGGAGTGCACAATATTTGCAATATGTAAAGGACATGCCTTTTACTTGGCAGAGGCAACACTCTCTCTATGATGTAAGGACTTTCACAGACTCTACAAACCCAGGAAGTAAAGTCCTGAACATTCTTTGCCCCATAGCATTCTTGGTGGACAGCCATTTCGCACCTGTCCAATAAAGTACACATCATGTAATTGACATTTGGGAGATGTTTGAAATATGACATATAGACACTAGATAGCACTGAAGTAATCCAACGGAGTAAAATTCTTCATGACATTTTAATAAAAAAATAATAAAAAACCAATATGTTTAGTATGACAACAACTGGTACAAACCCATTCTTTGAGCGACCGCATTGTGCTTTCTACTTTCACACTATATCTCCATTTTCTGGCTTTGGAACCTGCATGTCTTTCCCATTCAGTAAGTGTATCAGTCCTTGAACCACACAAGCAACACTTGCACATAATCCTGGAAGAAAACTTAATTAAAAGAAGCTGCATGAAATTTCTGTAGAATGATATGATATGTTTAATGACCAAAAGTTATTCACTGGTTTCCATATCGGACATTGTTTTGCTTGTGAACTTATCCAGTTAGGTAAACAAATGTAGAATCTACATTGAGGGTACTTTCGTCCCATATTATAACAAAAGTCTTGAATGCTTACATATGATCCTTTGGAAGATAGATTCCTTTGATGCCATTGCATGCCACCACTACATTTTCAGGTAATGCAGGTTTTTTGCCTTTCTCCGTTCATCTATTTAAAAAAATATCACATTATAAGATTCAAAGAATAAAGTCAAAATGCTCAATGCCCCTAAAAGAATGTGACAAGGAAGCAATACATAATTTCTGCATACATATATTTTGTGTTGTATTTTTGTGAAGTTCATGATTCATAATTGAATTTTCCCTTGCAATCGTGACAATAGTAATCTGCATTTTCCAGATCCTGGATTAAGACACTTTCAAGTCATCTTAATATTACCTTTATCAAAGGAAATCAAACAAGCAAGATTACTAGAATAAGTAAACGTGGAATGTATGACCATGCTAACCATGATATGATACCTTGAAAACTTTGCTGGAAATTTTGTCACACTCAGCATGCACCCAAACATTACAACCATGACAGCATACCTGTCACAGTTTAGCCCCACAACATCTCTAAAAATAACTTTTTTGTTCAAATAAAATAAATTAAAACAAACAGACACGTTGAGAAAGTAGACAATGTCACCCAATTCCCACCATGTGAATGGTGGCAAATCTGTTTGCAAAGGCCACAATATTGTTTAGCTTTTATTAACTGTTATAACAGGACCCCAAAAAAAGTAATTAAATGTCAACTATGAATTCATCAAGTCAAGAAATTGAAGAAAACTACAATGAGTCGAGGCAAAACCTTTGCTCAAGGCTTGCAATAGTGTTGAGTAGCACAACTTGAATCCTTATTCTTCTTCATGGTTTTGCATGGTGACATCAAACCACAGGCAGTACATGGTATTGTATCCTACATATTTGGAAGATCGGATAAGAATCTATAATTAACCTGACTAAAACATTTAAAAGATAAATAAACTATAGAAATTACCCTTATCTTTCATACAGATATATTGACAGAGATGAAAGACTTTGAATAAGAATTATGCTTTGAAACATTGACATAATTGTATAACATTATGAGTATGTCACTATGTCAAAGTAGGGGTGGCCATAGATTGGATTTTTAAGAATCCAATCCATATCCAATCCATATCTACTTAAATGGATTGGATCTTATATCTATATCCATATTATTCTAAAAACAATTTGGATTCAACATCCAATCCATTTAAGTTGATATGGATATGGATAATCCAATTTATATGCACTTAAATATTGTAGTATTTTTTTATTTAAATTTTAGTAATTAAGAACTCAAAAATAAAATTTAGCATCTATCCACTTCAACTTGATAAAAATTACTTCATCGAGGTTAGCGAATTTATGTTTTAAGGAATCCTGGCGCTGTAACCACGTCATGTGACCCTACAAATGAAAATACAACAGAGGTCAACTACTTGCCGATGACCCATATTCCTTTTCTCAGCCTGCCATGGGAGAAAGATAGGATTAACAAAAATTCTCCAGTAGCTATTATACACATAAATTTAATGAAACAGCACCAAATAAAATGAGCACTTGATTAGGCTTCATTTCCCATGCCACAACATTGTACAATATAAATACTAGAATTAAAAAAAATAGTTTCATCAACAAAATCTGTGTTTTTCATCTTACAAATTTCTGATGTTTAGTTTGTGTGGAATTTTGTCCTTGGTTATACAAATACATGAGATTAACACATAATTAATAAATAAATATTTTACTGGTAAAATTCAATTAGCTCTTACAATGCATGACGAATGAATATTTTCAACTTATAATGCATGTGGATCATATTTCACCAATAAATTACTTCAAATTTGGAACATATATAGAGATCTTCAAATCAGCAAAACTAACAACTTATCCAACAATTAAACTTGAAGTTTAAATTTAGTGCTTACAACTCAGACAATAAAACTATGATATAGCAGATTGAAGGAGAAGTACCTTCGACTTTAACTCAGATTGAAGATCAAAACCAGAGATAACACTCCAAACTTTAGTAAGAAGACCAGAGCTTGTCACAACAAACAAGAGGTGCTTGCACAAGTCCACAGCCAAATCTGCAACCACAACACAAGTACACAAAACAAATTCAATCAATTCAATGGTTTATGTTAATGAATTTTCAGATACAAACCAAAATCCAATGAGCTGTGTCTCATTCAAAGGATACTTAAATAGTTGTTTATAATCACAGGTAAATGTCATGGACCTCAATAACATCCCCATCAAAGTTATATGCTTATATAGCAGAAATACTAAAGTCTAAACTCTAAAGACATAACCCCCCATCAAAATTGCAGTAAACAATTACTATCCTGAATTACTATTTTATTTCACATAACCAATCACCTCAGCCTAAAATTGCACTAAACAATTAGTAGTAAACTTTGTTGACACTTTTATGTCACATAACCAATCACCTCAGCCTAAAATCACTTCATGGCACTGGAGAAAATAGTAGTATTTCATTTCATATACTCAAACGACAAAAGAAGAAGCATAGAAGAAAGTGAAAAAATTATAAATAAAATTCAGATCCATAACCGTAACGGTCTAGATAGGACAAAACAACAATCAGTTTAACTTGGTAACTAAATGCTACTTACGGATATAAAATGATGCAAAGCAAAGCTAAAGAAAGTTTAGGTTTCTGAAAGAAAACAGGGAAGAGAAGGATGATGAACCGAACCTGAAGTAGCAGCGAGTGCAAATTAAGGTGCAGAACCAAACTCCCAAATGCCTCGTACGGTGTGGACTGCACATCTCTAGATTGTATGCTTGTTATCCACCCATTTCATCCTTTTTTACTGCAATTTTGCACGGCACAAAGATAATCATGAGAGAGGAAACCAAAGGCAAGGGCAGAGAGAAATCATGCGAGTGATAGAGGAACACGAGGCTGAGAAAGGAAATGAGGAATCACAAGAGTGAGAGAGCCCGAGAGAGGTACCTGATTTTTCGGATTTGGGAGAGGAAGGCACAGGGCTGAGACGCGATTCGTGAGAGAAGAGGCACAGCACATAGGTTGAAGATGTTAGATGTCCAAAAAAAATAGATTTGGATTTTTCACTTAAATCTGTATAAAATAAAAATGGATTTCAAATTTCTAAATAGATATAAAATAAAGATATAAAAAAAAATCTGATCCATTAAAAAAAATTAAATGGGCTGGACCAGAGCAGTTATTGGATTACAAGTGGATACTAGATTTTTTTGCCCACCCATATGTCAAAGGCATATCTCTGAAGTATATGAGAAAGTAGAACAAATAGAAAACTATATGTGTCATACTCAGCAATCAACCAAGCCCATACGCCTATACCTGTGCCATATCCTATGGAACACGACAAGAAAATATTTTAAGGGAAATTGCATGATCAGTTTCACTTCAAAGGCTGAGTTAAAAACCTATTAACTTACGAGTAACCGATACCATTAAAAAATCATAATTCTATTAGTCCCTCCACTTTTGCATTTTTGGCCATTAAAAAAATACTACTCATAGTATATCATAATTGGACTTCTTGCAGTATGCAATAACTACATTTTTTTTTAAATCAGCGTAGGCAATAACTACATAAGAAGCTATAACGTATATATCATTAGGCACTCCTTAGTCCTTAGTCATTCCTTCTAGTATCATAATATTAATGAACAATACTCTGTAATAGATACTATGCAGATAATTGAACTAGTCATGCTCAAGATAAATTCATAATTTTAAAACAGTAAGTTAATAGATACACATACAGGCTAGTTATGTGTCTTTGAAACAAACTGTTACTCTATCAACATCACTGTCATTCAGTAACAGCAGATCCACCTTGCACTTTGTGCCAATAGCAAATAGATAAGGCCAAGCAGCATCGGCTGTATGAGATAGGAAGGGAGCATTCCAAGTTTAATACAAAAAAGAAAAATAAGTAAAGCTCATGGAATCATACTGAGATAGTGTCTTCCATTTCCTTCTTTAATTTTCTCCAGTGAAGGAAAAATTGCCATCCTTCTTGTGCTGTTCAGCCACTATATATAGGAATGACATTGAAGTTAATTGTGATGGAAAGTAGGAAGCAAGCAGGCAAGAAAGGAAAGCGTGAAATTGAAAGTGTTAACCTGTCTAAAGCAGTCGATTGAACGCTCAACCAAGAACCAACCAAAGCCCAACACAGTAACAACAGAGGGAACTGAATGGGAAGGCGTCTCAGCCAGAGTGCGGCCTCGTTGTAGCACATCCACCATATTTCACATGAAACCAACAACAAGTTTGATGGTAAATAAGGTAACTGTTTTGATTCCACCATATAAATGCAACCCAGATGGGATCCAAGAAATGGGAAAGTGCATTGCAAAAGGTAAGAAGAGTACATACCTTGTTAGTATGGACGACTAAAATCGTAAATTAGGAAGATAACTCATAACAAACAAAAGAGTGAGAATCCATTTGCATTTAACGAAGCCCAACATACGAAAATACAGTGTCCAAAATATTTACGTTGGCATATTCTGTTCACTTTTTTTTTTATCAGCAAAGATAAGATATGTACATATATGTAAAACAGAACATTACAAGAAGTAATATAAAGGGATCTAAACAAGCAGAGTCTATGGCGGCCTAATTCATGGGAAAAGGCATGAATTAAGCAGCCAGAAGTCTAGCTAGATCAAAAGAAAACCCCAAAAACAGGAGAGGACTACACATGCAGACCCCCCTAGGTACAAAAATGTTACCCAGATTACTAGACCCCTAAAAGGCATATTCTGTTCATAAAGTCATCAAAAAATTAAGACATACATCGAAGTTGTTTGTCCTATAACATCTAGTGTTGTGTCTGTGCAGTCTTGTGAAGTTGTAAGAAATACGCTGCCCATTTTTGCCGAATTATTGTTATGTACGCCATGTCTAACGGCGTCGCATCGACAAACCACTACATCATACATAAAAACAGCAACAACACAAATGCTTTTAATGAATAATGTAATCAGTTCATACTTAAACAAGTGTAAACACAATGCTTAAAAAATGTAATATACCTTGTTCCAGTCATTCCTCACATACCCGCTAACTATGTTCCACATCCAATGCATGACGTAATAACCACATTCATAGCCTTCGAGTTGAACATGGCTCTAAAATGAGACAAAAAATGTATTGTAATGTCTTTATCCCACATGAATGTCAATCACATAACTATGCAAACAATTATCATTGAATGAGTAACCTTCACTTCAATCCATTTTGGTATGGCATTAGATGACTTAACACGGAATGTTGCCTTCAATTTCTTCATTGCCCTAAATTGGATGTACAAAACATGAATGGGGGTTAGCTTATTACATATATGGTTAATTTTTAAAAATTGACTTAAACGTACTTGTTAATTGTGGTTTTGATGTGAATATCAGGCTTCCTATGTAATGAACAAAACCAAACAACTTCATAAGACCATGTACATAGGACAACAAGTTGCCAATGGGCCCTGCAATGAATAAAAATTGGAAAATGTTATGATGGCAAAATTGCACATTGTTTATCCTAACGTTTTTTTTGTGCTTACTGATTAAAGTAAGCCCCTAGGTACACTTGTCTTTGTGATTCCTTGACCCATGTTTCAATGTATTTTTCACACTCTTGACTTGGTTCCTTTGCACATTGTAACAACTGAGGCTCAAGGAATCCATAGACCGAATTATGCCCTAAGCTTCTACATTGGTCTTCCATAAACCTAATTTTAATACATTAAATCCAAAAAAACACAAAGCAAATGTTAACCAATAAAAAAGCCTCTTATTTAACCGAATGTAACATAAATTGTACTTACATCAGCCACAACTGTAGGATACTTATGTTCAAACATTTGTCGCCTGAAACGATTTCGTTGACATCATTAAAAGTTATGAACAAAGGTGTCACTACATTAGGGAGACCAAATTTAGATCCATCCCACAAGAACTCAGCGGGCTGCTTGTAAAAATGAAAAAGAATCATAATCAGTTCACCCAATGGGTCATCTCCACAATCAGTGTCTGACCGTTGAATAGGTTCACTGGGTATTGGAGTACACAATTGTGAATCCTATTTTTGTGAATAACAAAGTAATGTTAATTATTGAAACGGTCATGAACAAAACAACTTTATGTCAAAATCATACAAGTTGCAATAGAAATGGAAAAACTCCATAAATGAATACCTGGGAAGGTACAACTCTCACAAGATATGTGGGCCACGCAACAAATGTGTGAAGAGTTTGTCTCATATATTGGATTTCAGACGACGGGAAAGGAACTTCTGCGTCTGCATCAATAATTTCAGTCACATTCACTCTCACAACATCATCTACATAAGCGACATTGTGTATGGTGGCCACCCCGTGCTGAACTTTTCCCATTGCAACCAGCTTCGTCGAATGTTCACAAACAACATACAGTCCCATAGTAGGAACGGCAGGCGTAACATTCTTTCCTGCTGATGGATTAGTTGCATTTCCAGCACAACTCCCCTTTGTGCTGACACGTGCAAGTATCGCGTGAAACTGTTCGTCACACGGAGGGGACTCTGGTGATGCAATTTGGGACAACTCCATTTTTATGGCCTCCTTCAACTCTTGTTTCATTGACTCCTTAACCTCTTGTGTTATTTTTTCAACAGTTTTTTTTTGTAGCTTCCTCTTGTTCTCTCCTCCATTCTTCTTTCATATTTTCAATAAGGGTAGCCAAATCATGTTGAGTGATACATGGCTGAGAACAACTTGAACCACGGGATGCCTGCCCAAAATATTGACGTATTGTCACACCATCTCCTGCTACCCGAACACGACCAGGGTGCTCTGGTCGCCCTAATGCAGTATTGAGAATGTCATTTCGACCATGTGGAACAAAGGTTCCCTGTGTCGTT
>PYAF01004443.1:8674-27255 GCA_007407185.1 Glycine tomentella
AAATTGAAAAAGTACAAAAAATAAGCACTATCTATAGTTTATTTTTAAAGAATGCTTACTTTTACACAGTGTTTAGTATCTTATTCTTTTTCATGATTTTACATTAAAATTTACGAATTATGTCAGGTAACCGATTTATTTTTATGAGCATTAATTAGTATTCAAAGTAAGTTACTACTCCTACTATACTAAGATTCATAAATATTAGTAATATTAATACTAATTATATACATTAGTTAGTATAGTAGTAAATGGTAAGCTTTTAAATATTTATTATAAAATCGACAGTTATTGAGTATTCTTATTCTTAAAAGTACTGTAATTAATTACTCTCAATTCATATATATGGAGTATATATATATATATATATATATATATATATTACTAGTTTAGTTTGAACTCAATAAATGGTAAAATAATTTAACAATTAACAATTTAATTTATTTAAATACGAAATTCTTTAATAACTTCAAACATTTTTGTTTCTATAAATTATCTACATGAAAATTTTCTTTTCATTGTTGGTGAAATAGAGCATATAATGTGACCCTTTTGGAATGATCCCACCATCCAGTCTGTAAAAAAAACAGGGAATTTTTCTTAAAAAAATGAGAAAGACATTAACGGGGAATTAGAGGCCGAATGTTTGGCTGGGGTTGGAAATGCAGCTTCACGTGCACCCATAAAAGCACTTTAATTAGCAGCTGTTTCGAAAAAAGTGCTTAGCAATATGTCAGTTACAACAAACAAACAACCCAACATTTCACTAGATTTAGATTTTCATATTTTCCAATTTTTTATTTTTACTGCGCCGATAAAAATACTGTCGTTTGATTTACTCACGGGCCCGGCCCGTTCGTTGTCGGAAACTCATGCTTTATTTTTCACCCTTTTTCCTCTTTCCCCCTTCCACATTTCATCCAATTCCCCATGAGCCCCCTTTCCTTTTGTACCAATTTTTGCATTTCGAGAAAACTGAAGACAACTTGAACTGGAAAGTGAAGTCAGCGACAAATTATAACAGTAATTGACGTTTCGTATGAAGTTGTTTCATTAACTTTTCTGAAAAGTGAAGCCAGTGAAAGTTATAACTACAATTGACAAATCGCATTCAATTGTTTGATTAATTTATTTTTCTAAAATTTTCAATTTTATTTTAAACTTTCCAATGTTTAATCATTGTAGATTTAACGGGCTAGATTTTCTGGAGAAGATGAAGGGGAAGAGCATCATGTTCGTGGGGGATTCACTGAGTAGGAATCAATGGCAGTCCTTGACTTGCTTGCTTCATTCAGCAGTGCCCCATTCACCTTATACTTTGGATAGAGTTGGAGATGTTTCTATTTTCACACTTACGGTATGGTTTATAATTCTGATTTCGTTATATACTGTATATGAAGTCATGTTAATTAGTGTGTAAAAAAAAAGCCATGTTAATTAGAATTAACAATTCATTTTGATAATTTATGTTAACTTTCTGTCCAAAAAATTATTTATTATGTATCGTTATTGAAATTTTATACCATTAATTAATTAATCAGAAATCATAGTTAATAGTAGTATAAATTTTAAAGTAATTATTGTAGAAATTAACAAATTTAATACATATAGTAATTTTTTATTAAATGACTGTATAAATGTATATAAACTATCATTTCTCTGTTTGCAACGAACTAGAGAAAGTAGAGAAAAAAATTGAATTGGAAGGATGGCGGAAAGAATTTTTTTTTATAAAAAAAGTCAACCTTTTTTTTTGTCAGTATTTTTTCTCTCTCTATTTTTCTTCCTCTAGATCTCTTCCAACTATACCATTACTCTATATAAAGTTTCATCATATAAATTAGGACAATAAAATTCTAGTTGTAACTGAAGAACATGAATAGAAACACTAGAACATCTGCACCCAACTTGTATCCTTTTAGAGTGGTCATACACATCATCATTATTTTATCTGAATTTCTTAATTAAAGAGGGGGAAGAATCTCTTTTGCAAAGAGATGGTGGTCTAAGAAATTGTTTGTAGTGCAACCATAAGGGATGGGCAACGTGGGGTAAGGTGCAAATATGCGCAATGGCTAAGTCACAAGTGGTCCCTTAATTTGCTTGTCCATATTCATAAGTCACTTGAGGAAATGGTTGGCTTCCCTTTTTTTTCTTTTTTTACATTGGTTAAGTCATGACGTCTCCCCCCTATTGCTACTTGCTAGTAGCAACTCCAACTTCTTTCTGTTTGATGTTTTTCTTATTTTGGATAGAAAAGCTTTCAAATCCCAAGGCGTGAAAGGAAAATTTTTCACCTTTGGTCAATTGTCTATTAGATTCTAACTAAAAAAAGGCACTATAAATCTTCAAAAACAAGCATCCTCTTTTCTCATCAAACGCATGGCAAAATTACTTGGTATTTTGTGATGGGTATATGTTGTGAAACCACCATGCTTTTTATTGCATTATTTGATTCCATTTCATCTTTATCTTAGGGAATCTTCATTTATATATGTATTTTAAAAAAAAAATAAAAAAATTTGCAGGAGTATAAGGTTAAAGTGATGCTTGATAGGAACGTGTATCTAGTTGACGTTGTCAGAGAAGATATAGGCAGGGTCTTGAAGCTTGATTCAATACAAGGAAGCAAGCTGTGGCAAGGGACTGATATGCTCATCTTTAACACATGGCACTGGTGGTACCGTAGAGGACCCACTCAACCGTAAGTTTCATAAATGAATTATTTTGGGGCATCTAATTAATCAAGTTTAAATAAAATACATTTAAATATTAATTACCTTTTTCATGTTTACATTATAAATTATCAAATGTTGAAATCATTGTTTTAGTTTTCGTCATTAATTAACGAATGAATAAATTTCTCAGATGGGATTTTGTCGAATTGGGAGGTCATATTTATAAAGACATAGATAGAATGAGGGCTTTTGAAATAGCACTTAAGACCTGGGGTGCATGGGTAGACGCCAACGTCGACCCTACGAGAGTGAAGGTCTTCTTTCAAGGAATTTCTCCATCTCACTACAAGTAAGTGATCATAAACCCATCCATTTTATCATTTGCTATTCAAAACTCAAAGTAGCAACAAACTCATCAACAGAAAGAGATTTTACCAATCCCACTAGAAGTATGTTTTCTTTTTAGTTTTGAAACAAAATAATTTGGATATACTTATTAAAAATCTCCAAAACTTTGATTTGGTTAATTAAAAGGTACAAGAAACAAACTTTTCCCAAATAATGATTGGACTTTTCAAACACCCCATTGCATTAGGATGCTAGTTAGTATTAAGTTCTTAAATAACTGGATCCAATCTAAATATCTACAAATGATTACTTTACAAAATTGAGTTTAATTTTGATACATTTGTCTAAACATTGTAAACTAGTTAGAAACTATCTTGGATTTAATTTTTAAGTAGTTTTTACCAAAGTTAACAATCTTATTACCATCACTAGAAATATATAATTGGATGATAATGTCAAAAACAATAATTACACATGTAATATAAGTGTAAAATTGTGATCGATGATAAGTTACACTTTATAGGGAATACTTAAAAAAATATTTGTAATTTGTTAATGGCATAATATTTTCAAAACAAATGTAATGTACCTTTCCACTTTCATTACATATCAATTAAATTCCTAGAAAATTTATTGGGGCATGACAATGTTTCTCTGAACTCTGATTTCAGCGGCAGCCTATGGAACGAACCAGGTGTAACGAGCTGCGTCCGGCAGAAGAAACCGGTGCCGGGATCAACATACCCCGGCGGATTGCCACCGGCCGTGGCGGTGTTAAAGAGTGTGCTGAGCACAATCAGGAAGCCAGTAACTCTGCTTGACATCACAACCCTCTCACTGCTAAGAAAAGATGGCCACCCTTCCATTTATGGTCTCACTGGAGCTGCTGGAATGGATTGCAGCCATTGGTGTCTTCCTGGGCTTCCAGATACTTGGAACGAGATACTTTACAACCTTATTTGATGACTAATTTTTTATTCATCATTTGATCGGGGGGTTTAGTCGATTCTTAATTATAAATAAAATTATATAGAAAAATGAAAACTGGGTTGGATATAATAGACCATACCCTGATTAATTGGAATGTGCCTTGTGGCCTAGAGTGAATAATAATAATTTTTTTAATCATAAGTCATACATCATACATCTATCTATCTATATATAATTTCAACAACCTCATCCTTTTGTTTCCCTACCAGGCTGATCGCAAACTTTACTTGATCAACAATTTGAACCAAGGTATTCGACCAGGGAACTTTTTTGGCAAAATCGTGGGGAATGCCGATTGCTACAATTTTCATTTACTTTTTTTGGAAAAAGAAATTTAAAGCGATTAAAATTTGATGGTATAGTGATAGCCTACTACATCTGTAAGGAAAGGTGTGGTTGATCATTAGGTGAGTCTCAGCAAAAAATTTCGCGTTGTTTAAAGCGCTATTGATGCTGGGGTGTGCATGAAAATAACATCATAGCATTATAAAGTCCCAATAACAAATGTCAGCCAATAGAAAATGACGTAAAAAAAAACGTTAATAAATTTTATTATCAAAGTTAATAAATTTATTATACATTATATAAATAAATAAATAAAGTAGGAAATTGACTGAATTGTTTATTGCTTTATCTAATGTGAAGATTTGCTTTAAAAAAATATCTAATGTGAAGATATAAATACAGCAAAGACTGACAAATATTGTTACATAAAAAAAATAAGACTGTAATTAATTATAAACAATCCTGGCTAACAGCTGATAAAAGTCTTCTGAATCAAAAAATCAAAAGAAAGATAATGCTATCTTCTATTGGAGCTAATTTCAGACTTGACAAGCTCATTCTATATAATTAAATATATGACAATATATAAAATATTTTCGTTTTCAAGGTATTTTTATTAAATCATATAGAAGTAACCTGAAATATGTTAACAATATTGTGATTAAAAAGAATGGAAGACAAGTATTCACAAAAAAAGGAAGACAAACAGTTCCCTTCAATGGATTAGATTAGGATTTTTTTGTTATACTAACGGCTAACATTTTATTGATATATAAAAATCATTATAATAATTAGTTGGTAATCAAATTGACACAGTACTAACAAATGACACCTTGTAGAGTTTCTACTTTCTAGCAATCAACCCAATCCAAAAAAATTTGCTGTTAAGTGTTATGCATGCCAGTTATATACCCATGCATTATCACACCTTTGACACCACCCTAATTTCTTTTTCAAATTGTGATGTGAGCCTGAGAGATGGGATTCCAGTCAGCGGCAAAGTGGAAGTCATGGTGGATCTCAAACGGCTTTGGTTTGTGGTACTTACAGAGACCCTAACATTCAAGTCAGACAGTGTTTTAGAGAAATAGTGAGAAATGAGTAGGATTATCTATACCTGAGGAGAGTTTAAGTATATAGACGTATTCGATAGAAAAGTTCGTTAGATTGATTACGTTTAGTATAATAAGATATGTGATCATATGTTTAAGCATTTATTACTTGTGTTAAGCGTGATGTTGGGTCGGGTTTACTGATCCTTATGTCCTCTATGGCGGTTTTGCCTTTTGTCTTGGGCGTGATGAGGGTAAGTCAGGATAACCTTCATAACAAAAAGTGCATGTAATTATTAAATTCTTGAGTTTTAAATATTTGTTATAACTGGGACCAGAACGAATGTCAACCTAATCACCTAATTTCTAAGATAACCCGCAAATTGTTTTCTTGTTTTTAATTTGAATAGATCTGAAATCTGATGAGTTGTTTGTTTGTAGGAGGTAGAACTTCTTACGTAAGTCCTATATCATCAATCTAATATTGTTTTAAGTGTCAACCACTGGAAGACACTTGCATGTATATATATTGGTTGTTGCGGTGCCCCAATCGAAATTTAAAACTGACAAAACTAGTTTAACTCCTTTTGTCGGTGAGATTCTCTCTAATCAAATATCTACATTTACATCAATACATGTATGTATCAATTCATCAAGCTATATACCCAATAATTTATTCTCATTCTTCTTGCAATCATTAGATCCATCTAAGTTCATGAAATAAATTACTTTAACATACCTGTCCAGAATAGAATTTAAAAATATGAAGAGTTATGATTACTAGTTACTACATAGCTATTAGATTGAGTTATTTATTTATACCACAAATTCATACAATAGTTTTTATAAAATTATTTTTTCTTATTTTGTAGTACATTAATTATTTTGTTTTATGTTTTTCTTTTTTAATTTCTTCTCATTTCTATTTGTTATATTATTTTTTTACAAAACTTATATATAAATATAATTTCTTATGTGAACCCTCAATCATAGAAAATCATCGAAGCTTTCTTATTATTAGTCCAATAGAAAATTTATGCTTAAGTAAGGAAATTTGTCTAATAGAAAATCATTATATGAACCCTTAATCATAGAGAAGACTTCTTATTATTTAATTTCTCTCAAATTTAATTATTTTCTTTTATTCTAATTTGAATTCTTAATTCTCAATTGATTCCCCTTTTGTATCAATTTCCAACATGAAATAGAGACTAGTTTCCATTTTGTACTGAAAACTAATACAAAATGGAAATTAGTTTCCATTTTGAATTGAGATCTATTTGCATTGGAAATGTACATTCCCAATATAAAATGGAAACACATTCTTGTTTTGTTTTAAGATGAAAGATATTTTTATAAATAAATTGAAGAAGGGGGTATCTTAGCAATAACAAGGGTGTCATTAACAAAGCCCACAAATTGATGTCTTGGGTATTAGTTGTTGTGTGCTTGAGTCTTAACCAGTTAACCCTAAATTTAGGTTGTTGCTTTCTGCACCTCCTGTTGTTTTCTGCATCTTTTCCAAAATGTTTTTTCTTCTTCTTATGGATTGGTCATTTTAGAAGGAAAAAAAAAAAAGAATGCTTTCCAAAATATAATTTTACGTTTTGAATTGGTCATTCCAAGAGTCAAAGAAAAAGGTGCAGGAAGCAACAATCCCAAATCAATAGCCTACAAATTCAAATTCAATCCGAATGAGAGAATTCTATTGAAGTTTTTTTTTTTATTATTCTTTTTGAATGATTATCAGATGTTCATCTAAAAAAAATTGTATAATTGTTAATTAAAGTGAGAAAAAAAAGTAAACATCATGCGAGTTTTTTTTGTTTTTTTGGACAGAAAACATTATGCGGTTAGGAGTTCATGCTACCGTTTTTGTTAATGTTGATGAGTAATTTACGTTATCTGATTTTTTACCATTCATGGGTTTTTTTTTTAAATTTTTTTTTTATCAAAATAGGTAGATTTTGAATTTATTATCAGGTGTGGGTAAGTTGTGTTTTACACGACTTCTTTATATTTGTTTATATAAATTTAAAAAATTAAAATGATGAAATTCAAGTAGAGAAAGAATAAATGTGCTATTACCACCTGATATTTTTATTTTATCCGAGAGAGCGTTAGTTTGAAGTTACTATGTTATATTTTTTGAAATCATATTTTGAGCATTATTATGACGATTAAGAATGTTATTGTTATTGTTATTCTTAGGTATATTTAAGAGTTTAATGATATCAACAAATTATTGATCCTAGTTGTATTAGAGTCTATCGCCTTATTTAAGAATCTAAGATCTCAAATGACGTGGTGGATATTTTATATCAATTTTTTGTTAAATTTTTTTTTGGGATTTTTTGAAATTAATAATAATTTAAATAAAAATAAAAGTTCTAGTATTTTAGAAAATAACTTTCCCTTATTCCCATGAGAATATCACTTTTTTATCCTCTTCATGGAAATAAAAGTATAGAAAAATAGTACGACATAAACGAAAGTTACAACTTTTCTGCAAATTAACAATATGCAAGAATAATTTTTCAAATCTTATGACAAATATAAATTATCGATAATTAAGTTTTAATTCATAAAACAAACACATTAATAAAAATCAAATCTAAATATTAAATAACTTACAATAACTCAAATATACTACTCAATAAATTAAACTAGATTTTCTTAATACACCAAGTGACATCTACTTAATAACTATTGATTTTATAATATAGTATTGATTATTGATAGTTGATTGTTATTTTAAGACTATATGATATATCCGGCAAGGTTGAAGGGAAGCTTCATCATTAAAGTTGTGACCGAGCAATATAGTCTTTGGAATCGAACAACAGAAAGAGTATCTAATATATACATATTATACAATATATTATTAATTTTAGTAATCTTGGGACTTTAAATCTTAATTATTTATATATAATTTTATGAACTATTTTCTTTTTCATTCTCGTATCCGCATATACAGTTTTGAGCATGTAACCATATATTCTACTATAATTATATAAATTTGGCACATCTAAATAAACGTGTACTCAGTAATAAATATAAATCACAATTATTAATTAAAATATTATTAGTTAATGATTTATTACATATGTGATATGCATTTATATTTCGTAAATATTTTAACAGTTAATTTTATAATTAATTACTGAAAATAATTTTTTATTTTGACTATATTTGATAAATCTAATTGAAATTGATAATTAGAAACTTTTAAATTGTCATATTAAATAAGTGTTCAATAAAATTAATTTTTAAAACAGTTAAAAAATATTAAATGACATAAATGATATATTTAAAAAAGGATAATAAAAAATAAATAAATATTTTAAAAATAATAAATAAATAAATATGAAAGCTAGAAACCTAAAACTAACATTTTAAAACACATTAAAAAAATATTAAAAGAATAATAAAAATTACTTAAAAAATATCTTCATCAAATAATCAAATAAACTTTTTAACTAATAAAAAAATTAAAAAAATATTTTAGCTAATAAAAAAGTTAAAAATTAATTAAAATGACTTGCGTAACTCCCCTTTACCTCATATATGAAAATAACTCCCCATTTCACCTAATATGACGTAGTCTTTTCCCTACAGAGTAATTAAATCAGATCACATGATCTAATTAAGGCTGCGGGTTAACTTTTATTTGATGCAGCAACTATTTATGAAAACAATTTCTGCCAATATTATTTTCAATAAAGCTACAGCTAGACACGCCTATGGGACCAACCACATTTTTGTTACACATATAAAAATACAAACGCAAACATAGTTTTTCACGCGGTCCCAGAGGTCTCAGTACAATTTTCAAATATGGTGTACACATTGTGGTTGAGGCCTCTGATACTAGCCTCTGTTTCTTTATGGGCAGTGGCATCTCCTTCTCCACAAGGATGTGATTTTTCTCAGGGCAAATGGGTCATTGTTGAAGCCTTCTTCCACCCTCTCTATGATGCCTCAAGGGACTGCCCCTTCATTGGATTTGATTGCTTAAAAAATGGCAGGCCTGATAAGGAGTACCTCAAGTATAAATGGATGCCCTTTGGTTGTGACCTTCCAAGGTAATGTTGTTTATTTTTGTTAAACTTTATTTTTGCTATAGATTAATTGACACGTTTATTTTTGTTTAACAAAGTAGTCTTGAGTTTAAATCTTACTTAGGTTCAAGTAAGATTGTTTTTCAGGAAAAAAACATATGTGGTCTCGTATCTTTGGAATGTCTAATCACATGGAAATTTACCATATTTGTTTAAACATTTTTTTTCTGACTTGCGAGCTGGCATCTTGAAGTTCAAATTTTGATATTTTTTTTTTCTTCCCTCTCCAAATGGTATTATTTATTGTATTATATTGGTTAACAGGTTTGATGGTACGAAGTTCTTGGAGAGAAGCACAGGAAAGAAGATAATGTTTGTGGGGGACTCCATTAGTAACAACATGTGGCAGTCACTCATTTGTTTGCTCCACATTGCAGTCCCAAACTCAAATTACACCTTAACAAGTCAAATACAGGATCTTTCGGTGTTCTCAATTCCGGTAGTAATTCTTTTCAGTTTACATTTTCATTTCAGGAAAGTATTGAACCTTTGTAGTTTTTTATTGGCTTAATAATTTAGTTCAATTTTTTTTTTGGGGTTGTAGGAATATAGAGCTTCAATCATGTGGTTGAAAAATGGGTTCCTAGTTGATTTGGTTCATGACAAAGAAAAAGGAAGGATTTTGAAATTGGACAGCATTAGTTCTGGGGACCAGTGGAAAAATGTGGATGTTTTGATTTTTAACACCTACCATTGGTGGACTCACACTGGACAGTCTCAAGGGTAATGAAGCTTTTTGAATTTTTTAACTACTTTTTTGGTGTTTATGAGAGGAGGTAGTCATGTGGCTAATGGTTTCATTTTAATGTTTTATTGTAGGTGGGATTACTTTCAAGTGGGGAATGAATTAATAAAGAACATGGATCGCATGGAAGCTTTCAAGATTGGTGTGACTACTTGGGCTAAATGGGTTGATTCTAACATTGATCATTCAAAGACTAAAGTCTTGTTTCAGGGAATCGCCGCTTCCCATGTTGAGTAAGTTTTATGGCTGATTTTGGTTTCTCTCCAATTGAATTTCGGATTTGTCCAATTTAAAGTGAGGAAGGTGAATAAAGTACATCTATCATTGTTAATTAGAAAATCAATGATTGAAGATTGTGGTAAAATCAAATACATATATAATAAAATGAAAATTAATTACATATGTAACTATCGATTTCTTAACTAATGGTTGTTGAGAAAATGAATGGTATAAAATAAAAATCTCAATCGTTGATTCTCTAATTAATGATATAAAATCAAATTCCCTAGTTAATGGTTGATTACAAAATTAATGGTATAACTCAAATATATTTATGACAAAATCTAAAATTAATTATGATTTTAATTTTCAATTTTCTAATTAATAATTATTGTTACACTTTACCATCTAAAGTACATTTCTCTAACTTTAGAAAAGGCTAAGGCTTGAATTTCGCATGAAGAGTTACAATAATTGCATGTGCGATCCATGTATATTTATATACTTATTATTTATTCATTGTTGGTGCTGTAGTCATGAATAGTTTGTGTGGGTCGGTTACAAACTAGGTTAATACAGAAGCTTCATTATTGAAATTCCATCCCAGTCTTCTATGTTTATGCTTAAAAGTTTTTTCTTGAACTTCGGTTGGGTGCGGAGATTACAAGACATTTTGAGACATTGAAATAACAAGACTCCATATAATCACTAGGATCGCCTAGTTATGTGAGATTTGAGGTAGTATACATAAGATCATATGTTTAAATTTTAGTGGAATCATAAAAATAGACAAATGTCTCATTATTTTATTTTATATTTTTAAGGATGGATTGCTCCATATGTTTTATATATGATGATTAGTAATTAGTAAATATTATAAAATTTTTGTCAAGGACTCACTATTTTTTTTCTTCTTTCAATTGAACAATCCAGTAAAAAAGGGTGCCTAAGGCAAAGTCAACCAGACCAAGGAGCAATGCCACCATATCCTGGTGTGTACATTGTGAAGAGTGTTATAAGTAACATGACAAAGCCTGTCCAATTGCTAGACATCACTTTGCTCACACAACTGAGGAGGGATGGTCACCCCTCTATCTACGCAGGGCGTGGCACTTCTTTTGATGACTGTAGTCATTGGTGTCTGGCTGGTGTTCCTGATGCTTGGAATGAAATATTGCAAGCTGTTCTGTTTGGAAATTAGTATCTTCATCTCATTTGTCTTTGATTATTTGTTGCCCTTGAGGAAATAGGGCTCCCATAATAAATTTGGGTATGAGCTTCTAATTAAATTGAAAATATATTGATTTTCTCAAACCAATAAAAAAATGTTGATGTATTAATGTACTTTACAGCCCCTAAATGCAGAATGCTAATATTGCTTTTAAGTTTTAACTATAGCAGAATTGCACATTGGACTAATCTAAAAAAGTAATGAAGACAGGAATTGACACCTTCGTGTGAAACATTGGCATTCCTTGATCTCAGTTACGATGGAACTTACTATATGTCTTATTTTTCTTCTTCTAGTATCTAGAATCTAGCCCTTTTTTTTTTCTTTTTTCTTTGACTTAAATTTTCTTGGACAAAACTAAACAAAATAAAAATGGACAATTATAGTTGTAGGTTAGAATCCTTAGGTCTTACATGTTTCAATAGTGTTTTTTAGTATTTCAAGAAATTAGTTCATGATTCTGAACTTGGATATACCCTATGTTAAAAAACAATTAACATCAATTCACTGTAAAGTGAAAACTGAAAACTATAAGATCAATTACAATTCACTCCCTGCATCAAATCCGGTTCCTAGATAGTAGGTCCTTTATTGCCTTTTCTAGTTTCTTTTATTCTACAATGTTAATTAAAAAAATAAAAAATGCATGGTCTTTTTTTCTGATTTTTTTCTTTCTTTCTTAACCATTCAATCAACTTTATATTTTTTATTGTCTTTTCTAATAACATCATCCTTTACTTTGAAGTGTTTTCTTTCCTAAACCAAAATGATCTTCTGACTCCATAGTCCATAGTCATGGGCTTGTAGTTGATTAGAATGTACAGAAGATGCTAGTAATTACGTAGTGATCAAAATATATAATTGATGTAGTGAATTAAAAACCACGGAATTATCAAAATACACATTACGAGAATTTGAGGAACATAACTAAAAATCCCAAACAAAACTACATTATTATTCTCATATTTTCACAAAATTTGAACAAGAATTTAATTTCAGTTTAATATATCCTCCACAAATAAGAACGTAACAAATTTGCATTGGAAAATAATAACTTCAATAATGCAACCTTATTCAGGTAAATCTTGTGAAGCCAATTACATACATTGTCATGCTTCGGAAGCATACTATCTATACAAAATATAAGCAGTAAGGCATCAGCAAACTATCAGAAGAAAAAAAGCTAGAAGGAAAGATGTCATTCACATGACAAAAATAAAATTTCACATCCAGAAACTTTGAATTTGATCACCTCCTTACCAGAACCAATAAAATATATTTAAGTGTACAATAGCTAATAAGAAGCCAGTGCATCTTGTATGCATGGTAAAGCTGCAGAAGAAGTGTCTTCAACTAGACCGATTTACATTGCTCAGTGGCCGCCTTTTAAGGAAAAAAAAAAAAAAAAGCATGCTCTCATCCTTTAAACTGCCATTCACGACGGCACATGGGGCAATACGCTTGTGATGTCTGAGAATGCACCCATTTCAGGATACAGTGCAAATGAAACGCATGATTGCATACACCCCAAACTGCAAGAAATAGAAGAATATAAGTTTTTACTCATTTCTGGTATAACGATTTACAGAATCCTGCAATTTGATAAGCAAATCCTGTTACCAAGAAAAAGACAGATTATCGATATATTAATTCAAACATTTGTTGTTGTGGGGCATAAATTTATATCCTATAATAAAATAATGTCATCTTACTGCTTTCTTAAGAAGTTCTCAATCCAATGAGACTCCTTGGGCATAAACCAGAAATACCAGCAACACACTAACACTCTTACACACTACTCTACCATTGAGGGAAATTTGTGTGAATCTCATTAAATAACAAACGAAATTCACATGAATTTCACCTAATACTAGAGTGTTAGAAAGAGTATTACCAAAATACATAGCTAGCATTCTTTTAAAGGTTTAGAACAAGTCACCATATATGTCAGCAACAACAGTATCTTTGCAGCAGTACAACACATTCAAAGCAGGGGAACTATAGAACTTGGAACTTATATATTTTTTGGTAAAGACTTTGAACTTACATAATATCATTATAAATGTGGAACTACAAGTGATACAATTTAGAGGTAATTAGAAAATTGAGAGAGAGGACAGGGTGATTCAATGTCCTATATGTGGAGAGCCAAAAAATAACTTTTAAACAAAGCTTGGAAACTTCATTGATTCATTCACACCATGTTGATGGTTAGTTAAATAAGGTCCATATTGTGATATCAACCACTTAAAAACGGATTTTGAGGCTACCTTAAGGCCTCACAATAGGACCACTATCCACACAAATTCATTTCAAATAAGAGAACAAATAAAATCACAAATGTGTTGTTGAGTTTACTACTACTTTACTGTCATAGAATTCCCAAAACACAATGATCAATGAAGAAATTTAACCAAGACAAGTTGATTCAAGTAAAAGAACAATGGCTATCGCCATGTAAAATTAGCAGTAGCTTACTCAATGAGCAGTCGTCTCCAGGAAGTTTACAGTCAGGACAACATCCATCAAAAGCCATCCTACAAATCCCACACGTTTCGTCCTGTGCATCCCAAGTCCAAGAAGCAACAGCATGCCATCTATATTTCACAAAAGGAAACAAAAAATTAGGATGTTCTTGGTTTAGTTACAAAATGAATATATAAAGAATTAAGGAGGCTGAAAATTAAGAACAAAAATTGGGTTAAATTCACCTAGCGCAATAGAAATTTGGAGCAATTGAAATTGCAATGCAAGTAACTCAACTTCACACCATATAACATAAATGTAATTTTCTACCAACTTTTGTCTTCCTAGAAATTATTTACACTCCTTATATTTCATCTTCTCTAACCTTAATTATTCCAAAGACACGGTAATATAAACATACGAGAAAGTTTCAGCAATGAATTATTTGAAAGACAAACTGAGCAGAACAAATTCATCACTGCATAAAAGCTATGTTGAGGATAAAAAAGAGAACTTACTCTGTTTATACGATCAGCAGATACCCAGACAGAGACCTTAGTCAAGAAAAACATTATTTATTTATTTAATTTCTTTTCTGCAATGAAAATTTTGAAAAACATACAACATCGAAGAAAAGACACAAACATCTATTGAAGTACAAAAGAGGAATTGAAGAATGGAATTGTGAGAAGGATACGCAAGATCTTCACTTTCATCTCCGATTCCGTGCTCAGCAGCAACAAAAAGTGCGAATTGAAATTGAGGGTAGGGTTTATGTGAGCGCGAATTGGAGACGAAGATTTGAAATGGGGAAGGAGTGAGTGTGAATCTATGAAGCGCCGTCAATTAACGTACGCCAGTTTTCAAACAATATTTTTTTTTCTTTTTGCTATTGCCATTGTCCAATGGGGATCGATCTGCAAAACAGTGAAATTCATGGTTTCATATTCGAGGACTAATATGCAAATATTTAAAAATTGCCATTGTCCATTGGGGATCGATCTGCAAAACAGTGAAACTCGTGGTTTCATATTCGAGGACTAATATGCAAATATTTAAAAAAGAGCTAAATCCCTCTTCCTCTAACAAGTGTCAGTTCACTGATCGTGACCGTTTAATCTTTTCCTAGTATATATATCCAACGATTAATATATTAAATGGTTCATGATGGACAACATTTTGCATGATAAAGCACACACTCAACTCAACAACTTCAATAAATATATCTAACCAAAAAAATAAAGATTTGGATCCAAAAGAAATTAAAATAACAAACAAATATTAGGAACTGTGGGCACACATGTACCTATAGCAGATATATATATATATATATATATATATATATATATTTATAGGTAAGTAATTAAAGATATATTATTAAATCAACTGAACCTCAGAATGTTCCGAAGCCATGCAACATATATATATCAAGGTAAAAAATTAGAAAAACAGCAACATCATCCTACAATTATAACCACCCTACAATCCTTTATGTTATAATATTTGACTGGTTTAAAACCTAGTATATACTCCGGCATTGAACCATTCACTTTTTAAAAAAAAAAAATATGAGGATATATATATATGTAGCTGGGATCGAACTAATTTCTAAATATTCATTTTTCTGGCTAAGGAAAGTAAGCACTTATTTTGGTCAACCAAATCCCATGCATAGAGCATTTTCAATGAAAAAAAATATTGAGACAATTATGAATTCCATTGAGTTTTCCTTACTTGATCAAACAACCAAAAATTCAGTTATTTCAACTACATTAAATGATCTTTCAAATTGGTCAAGATATTTAAATTTTAAGTAATTTAATTAATTTTCTCTGCAGTGACAAATTGTATTGATTTTCATAAGAGAAGTCCACCTAAAGAAAATTGACATGAAGCAGCTAGGAGGTTATTGGGGAAGTTATTTGGCGTACGTAACTCTATATGTATTCATGCAAGGATGGACCGGAGATACTTACCTATTTTTTAAATACGTGGAGACGTCTCGGAAGAGTTTAAGAAATAATATATTAAAAAAATTGCCTATTTTATTTATTTATTTAAATAGTTTAAGGTTTGAGATACTTAAATTCAAATTATTGAAGTGTAAACCCACTTATTCACTTTCTATATATTACCAGGGGAAGTGCCTCTCTATAGTTTTTGCTTTTAAATAACATAAAACAAAAGACAGAATTAATGAAGGAAGAAGCTGAATAGATATTAGGAAGGTGTGCAGTTAACTTTATAGTTTATACTTAAAATACAATGAGAATGTGCAGTTAATGGATAATTTAGTAAAAAAAAAAATAAACCATTTATTTGATAAAATCAATTTATTTTTTTAAAATATGATATACATACAACAACATATTTAATTTGTGTGTATTTCTCTCCTCAATCTTATCATTCATTATAATTTAAATTTATTTTTTTATCTCTTTCTCTCTTAATTGTACATTTTGTTCTACAAATTTTTATACAAGTATGTATCATTTTTTTTCCGTGGAGATCTGATAAAATCAAATTATAATTAAATTTCAAGTTATTTTATTTTCTGGATCAACTTAGCCATTAAAGTATATTTTTATTAAAAATATATACTATATGTTATGATTATTCAGTAAAAAAAACTATATTTTATGTTTATTAGACAAATTAAGTCTGCTATTTGCATTTCTTACATAAATTCACTTCAATAATCTATACAGTTTTAAGGGGATCAATACACCAATATAAAGTTGGTTGAAATACACATCCAAAAACTAATTAAATTTTGTTTTCTCGTTGACTTGTTAATACGTACATTTTGTGTTTAAATATATAGTATGATACAATATTATATTAATAAATAATTTGTTTAGACAAAATTAAGTTATTTGTTTAGACATTATGAGTCTGTACTTATAGTATGATACAATATTATATTAATAAATAATTTTTTTTATATAAAATATGGATATATAATAAACAATTCGATCAATTATTAGTCTAATCCAGGATACTCTTAATGTAAACTCTCAATTTTTATATAATATTTAATTTTATTAGATAAAAACTATAAATACTAAAAGATGGTAATCCTTTTGCTATTTTTTTATTTATTATTAGTAAATCTCTAAAATGACTCTTTTTTTACAATGTTATGTTATACTGATATCGCCAAACAATAGGTGAGTTTCTCATCTAAGTATAAACTATGTTTTTCTAACAGCATTTAATTGTTGCCGGAATCAGTGACGGATCTAGGATACTGGGTCAGTGGAGACAATTGAGAATAGTGGGTTCAAATATATAAAATTAAAGAATATAAAATATCAAAATATAAAAATATGAGAGTAATGAATTCAAATATATATAATTAGGGGGACAAAATATAACAAATTAGATAATTATATGTAATTTTTTAAAGTGAGTGAATGCATGTACACACCCTCACTAAAGAGTGCCTCTGTCACTGGGCGGAACTGATACAACTTCCTACACAATGAAATGGGCAATATAAATGGCTGAGCTAATCAACAACTCGGATACAATGTCAAAAGCCAAAATGGAGCTTGAGAAAACCATTGGAATGGGAAACCCTATTGAGGAATCAGAAATTGCAAGACTCCCATATTTGAGTGCAATAGTAAAAGAAACCTTGCGGATGCACCTAGGTGCCCCACTTTTGCTACCTCGAAAAACCAAGATAGATGTGGAGACCAATGGCTACACTATCCCACAGGGTGCACAAATCCTAATTAACAAATGGGCAATTGGAAGGAACTCAAACATATGGGAAAACCCTAATTTATTTTCACCCGAGAGATTTTTGGGGTTAGAAATTGATGTCAAAGGTCGACATTCTCAACTAACACCGTTTGGTGGCAGGCGATGGATATGCCCTGGCTTGCCAGTAGCTATGAGGATGTTGCATTTGATGCTAGGATCGTTAATCAACGCTTTTGATTGAAAATTTGAAAATGGTGTGAACCCAAATATCGACATGGGTCAACCCATGCGAGCTATTCCATTTAGAATAAGCATGTAAAATATATTTGATAGGGGTACATTTGTGCTGATAAAACCATACATTTATTCTTGGATTTGATTCACACACTGAACAATTAGTTGATTATGTTGTAATATAATTTTCGTAAATATTGAATAAATATATAGGTTGCATCTTGTACTATTAATTAGTTATATATATCTTTTATAGTTATAAAGGGAGAGTTCCTAATCTTTGTAACTGAATAATAAAGATCTACTTTACATTCAAAATATACTACAATAATAATAAATAAAAAAATTAGAATTATATATTTGAATGTGCATCCTTAATAAAGATCTACTTTACATTCAAAATATACTACAGCAATAATAAATAAAAAAATTAGAATTATATATTTGAATTTGCATCCTTGAAATAACAAAAAACTTCTTTAATTGTACAAAAATTTTACA
>PYAF01004443.1:33726-59043 GCA_007407185.1 Glycine tomentella
TTTATTTTTTTATAAAAATAAATTATAAACGAAGACGGTTGTTTCTAAAAAACCGTCGTTAAAAATAGGAAACAAAGACGGTTTAAAAACCGTCGTTGAAAATATTATTTTCAACGACACTGTTTTTAAAGACGGTTTATAAACCGTCGTTAAATGCCTAAAATAACCGTCGTTAAAGACCCTGTTTGTAGTAGTGATGCTATATATACTTAATTAAGGAATAAGGGTCATTATAAACTTTTTTTTTTACTGAAATGATCATTATAAATTATAACGTTTTTAACTATTATACCTGCATCTTCAAAAAAAAAATATATTATATCATTAATAATTTAATATAAAATATAATTTTTATCCATCCAATATTATCTAATTATACATTATTTTAATTATTTGTGTTAAATTTTATAAAGTCATTCCTCAAGGCATAAATACACCTGTTGCAATTTCAGTTCAGCCTAGATTCTAACAAAGCTGGTCATCCATTTTTTATATTTTTTTATGAATTATTGGTTTTTCACCTATCACGTATAGTTTCCAGCTGAATTCTTTGCACATTCTGACATCCCAGCATATCAAGATCCTTCTCTTTATTCGATTCCTTACTTACAGCTAACATTTAATTTAAACCGCATACTTCTGCCTAATGTTATACTTCTACCAGAATGCCTATATACTGTACAGTTCCTTCTTAATCCCTGAACATATCATAATGTGATCGACTTTTGCATTAAGACAGGAAATAGGGTCATTGAACCAGCATGTAAGTGCATACTCATCAAAAGCTATATTTGTTAGTTAGCCATTTCAACGATTGCAATTTCACTAATTTCACCATCTCAACCACATGCTTCTTTTGCTTGTTGTGAATACCATTGCATTCCTAATTTTCCAAATAATCTAAGTTGCTACAAAAATTTGCAATTTCTTTTATTTTAATTTATTTATTTTAAGGATATTATAATAGTTTATATTTAATTATGAAAAGAGCAAACTTATTTCACTCTCCTATCCCACGTCTATTGCATTCTCGATCACATACTAAATTGATAAGATATAAATGTCCTTCCTTTTTAGGCGACAACACACAACTTCCAACTCACCAAAGTGAGTATGTCACATTTCAATATAGCGCACTTAAACAGAGGAAATCCCTAAAAACCTTCTGTTCTAGCAAGCAGCTCCGATCCCGTAAGTGTATGGAACAAATACATACAGGTAGTAACTAGTAAGTAGAGTAGAATGCTAGAAAATAAATCTGGACAGGGCAATATTAGACACTTTTAAAATCTCTTCTCAACCTAGCTACTAGCAAGTTGATCTTTTAGTGCAGGAACATATTTTGCTTTTCATATTGATCGTCTTTAGGAATGAGAGTGGATCACATTTTCATAGTGACACTTTCTTCTCAATACTATATCCATGAAATTTTTCATGGCATTCTGCAGTAGCTTTAGCTCAATTAGGATGAGATATATTATGGTAATCTTAAATCTTTAATCTTTAATGACATTATATGTCTATTTTTCTAATGGAACCTATGTTTATATTTTACAATACTTCATAAAGGTTCCTATGTATTGTTTAATCACGAGCCCATAAAATGTCGAAGACCGATCCTATCTTTAATTACTTGTCTCTCAATGGAATGAAGTCTATGATAAGTATATCTTCTTGCTTTGTGAAGAAAGCTTAGGAATATCCATATTAAAAATATCTTCCTTTTCTCTTGAAGGAATTGTTGATATATAGAAGGTCCATTGGCAGAGCTACGTCTTCGACTTCAAGCTTATATTTATCTATGATCCAGGTTTTATAAGTTTACGGCTTCTTCATAAGAAATGTAGATATCTCTTTTATCTTTGCATAGAATCCAATATAATCTTAAACGCATTTTTAGAGCTTAAGGTAATTCCTTCATAATTATCCCGTTTGTTTATGAAGTATCATTTTGAGTGTGTTACAATTTTGTTGTACTTCATGTTAGATTTCTTGTGCAATTCTTTATATCATATGAAGTTCCGTTCTATAATTTCACTTGAGCAGAAGATGTTTCTTCTGACATGTCGTTGCCTTTTCATGATTGCTTATAATTGTTCTATATATCAAGAACAATATTCTTCTTGTTCTTGAGCATTGATTCCTTCACATATATGGATAAGCATTTCTTCTTCATGTAATGAACTCAAGGTGTTCATATCAGCAGCCTTGGATATTCTGAATTCTTTTAAGACCTTTCTTGATTCAAGTCTGTCAGTTTTGTAAGTAAATTACATTATTCTTGAGTTCACTTCAAAAGTTGTTCTCTACTGAACATGTTGAATGCACTCGAGCAAACTCATTAGTAGACTTTTACTCCCAAAGTTTATGATTTACCTTCAAAAGGATTGTTATAAATAAAAGACAAGGGTTTTGAACTCAACAAAAGATAAAGGGATTAAATTTCCATTCTTAACATATTGGTGATTTCTTGTACTATTTTTGCATGTCACATGCCATGACACCAAAATATCATCATATTTATGTCATCTGTCACACTAGTGTGGTGTCATCATGTTAATATTATCCTTCAATATCATTTCATCAAAATATTTAACAAAAAGATACCAAAATTGTTGGAACAGAAAACATCAAATATCTCATTTTTAAAATATTTTGATGATAATGAAAGATATATATATATATATATATATACACATCTATCATTACTTAGAATTATTTGTTATAATTATATCCATATTTTACTCTTAACTAAAGACGTGAAAACAATATCAAAATTCAAACTTAAAATTACAATTTCAATACTCTAAGAGCATGTTTTAGAATATTGTAGGGAAGTCTCCAAACTGAATTTCAAGAAATCATTATGGAAGTGTCTTTTATGTTATCCATTAGATGTGTCTCTCGAAATATGTATTATTATAACTCAAACACAAATCCAAACATACACTAATTTTTTATAACATCCAAAGATTCTAAACAAATTTTAATAGTTTTTAAAAGGCTTAATTGTACGTTTTACTTTCAATATTTTATTTTTTTCATAAATTTTACTTTAACTTTTTATTATTAGTAAATTTTATCTTCAATTTTTGTGCTTATTAATGAAAAAATAACTGGAGTAAAATTTGCAAGTTTAATTATGGATAAAACATGCTAAATTAAAAAATTAAAAAATTAAAAGTAAAATTCACAAAATATTAAAAAAAATGTAAATAAACCTTTTAAAAATTACAGCAGTAGTATTTTGTTGGATTCAGAAATGACATGAATATTGTGTTGATTGCCACTGTGAGGTGTTGTAGTGAAGGTGACACTGAGCAACACTTACCCATCCCGTGGAATCCGCAACATCATGGAGTAACCCTCTCCCCCTTTCCAGTCTTACTTCCCCTTCCCATTCACGCCACCCCTCCCCCTTCAAATTTATGGCTTTTTCAACTCTACACACTTTCTCACTCCCTTCCTTTTCTTCTTCCTCTTCTTTCCACCCATTTCCCCTTTCCCCTCTCTCTCCAAAACCCACTTCTTTCAACCCTCGCCCTCTCTTCCCTTGCACCATGCACGCCTTGCGCATCCATGACGCCGTTGGAGAGGCACTGGCCCTCGTCCAATCGTCCCCCGCCACGTGGCAGTCCGCGCTTCTCAGTAACGCGCTGATCTTTCTCTTGGGGTCTCCGATTTTGGTCACCGGGTTGTCTCTTTCCGGGATCGGTGCTGCGTTTCTTCTCGGAACGCTCACTTGGCGCGCTTTTGGGCCTTCTGGGTTCTTCCTTGTGGCCACCTACTTTGTTATTGTGAGTTCAGTTTTTCTTTGTTACTGAGCTTGTTTTGAAAGTGGTTTTTTTTTTTTTTTTAAGTGTAAAGTTGGGTTTTTTGGGGAGTGGTGTGGGGTTTGGGAAATGGGTGTGCGGGTTTGCTCGATTTTTTATTCGGGGGGTGGGGAATTTGTGGCCTTTGGAAGTGACAAATGAGGAGATCAAATTTGGTTATTCGTTGAAAATGGTGTTTTTTAGTGGAAAGTTGGGTTTTTTGGGGAGGAGTGTGGGTTTTTGATTCCGGGGTGGGGAATTTGTGGTCATTGAAAGAAACGGATGTTGAGATCAAATTTGGTTATTCGTTGAATTGTGAAAATGGGTGTGGGGGATTTTCCTTGTTTTTGTGTCTGGGGTTGATAATTTGTGTTGTTTGAAATTGACAACTATGGATTGGAGATCAAATTTGGTTGTATGTTGAGTTCTGAAAATGGGTGTGGGAGATCAAATTTTCTATTTGACTTTATTTGGGAGAGATTTAATTGAGGGAAAAAATGGTTTTGCTTGGAGTTATGTGCAATTCTGAAAATGGGTGTGGAGATTTTTCTAGATTTTGATTATGGGCAAAGTGATAAATTTTGAGAGAAGGATGGGTTATTCATGGAGTTCTATGCAATTCTGAAAATGGGTGTGAGAACTTTCCTTGTTTTTGCTTCTGGGTTCGAGGCTGTGTTCTTTGGATTTGATTTGTTTGGGGTTTGTTAGGGTACAGCTGCTACAAAGGTCAAAATGGCACAGAAAGTGGCTCAGGGGGTTGCTGAGAAAAAAAGAGGAAGAAGGGGTCCGGGCAGTGTTATTGGATCCAGTGCTGCTGGTTGCGTTTGTGCTTTCCTCACGATTTTTGGTGTTGGGGGAGAGGCATTTTCTCGGCTTTGGAGACTTGGATTTGTTGCCAGTTTCTGCACTAAGTTGAGTGACACTGTCTCAAGTGAGATTGGGAAGGCATATGGCAAAACAACGTGAGTGGTGAACTCTGGTGTGAATATTGTTTGTGTTATGTTGTTATGAACATCTATTTATGAAGCATTGTCAAAATTTTTTACTTGTTGACTTTTCTAGAACCCCCAAGTTTTTAAATGAAAAATGCAGCTGATGTGGCCACAATAGTGGTCGTGATAAGATCACAGACCCCGGAAACCATGACATTGCAGACTGTTTTTCAAAACCTTGGAACCCCATCCCTCCCTCATCCCCTGTTGATGTTCTGTTCCATGAACTGATGGGAGCCCTCGAAGAAATCATAATTTTATGTTGATGCAGATATTTTTAAGCTATTTTGTAATTTTGGTTGATAAATTTGCAACTGGAAACTAAGGGATACCCCACCATTTGTGGCAGTGCATGGATTAGGCAGGCAATATCTATTGCCTTGTGAATTCAATGCATCACATAACCTTGTATAATATTTGCTTGTTGTACATTTACTTGATTGCCAATATTATTTTTGGTCTGAAATTATTATAGCAGTTTCTTCCAAAAGATGTATATATTTCACTTTATGTTTTTTCAACATTTCAATTCTAAAATTCCTCTGGCTGTCTGGCATAATATCCAGGTACCTAGTTACAACATTCAAGGTAGTCCCAAGAGGCACAGAAGGGGCTGTTAGTGTTGAAGGAACCTTGGCAGGGATTTTAGCATCCATAGTTTTAGCATTTGTCAGTTTTCTCATTGGTGAGGTACTTCACTAATTTTGACTCTATACACATCTATGCTTATTTTGAATACCATATGTTTTTCTCTTGCAGTTTTGTAGGAGTTTTTGAAAGAAGAAAAAAAAAAGGATCATTTCCTCAAAAATAATCCCTATCAAACATGCTAGTCTACAATTAATAAATGCTATAAGGAAAAACTAATAAGCTTCGAGGCTTAATTATAATCACTGTTTCAAACGCTATTATGATCATCCCATTACCCCAAAACGGCTTTTAAGGAACAAAACATTAAGTTCATCCCTTGAAATTAAATAATAAAATCAGTTGAATGATCTGTGAACGAATATTCAAAATTGTGGTAAGTGGTTAGTTTGTGATCTAGAGATAAGTTAGTTGTTTTTCTCATAAATGCTGGCATAAGAGAGGGAGGTGGATTGGTTTCAGTCCTAAATGGTATTAGCAGGGCTGCATATATTTTTGGGAAGTCTATTCCCCAGCTTTGCTATTTTTTTCTATATAGTGTTTCTGTTAAGAATGTACAGGGAGAGTAATTGTTACTTGTTAGTGCTAATAAATTAATTTGCTCTTATAATTGGCTGGAAAGTACAGTTTGTATGAGCATCTCATAATGAATGTGGTATAGATATGAAGAAATAAGTATCTTGTACAACCAAGCTGAAGAGCTGAGGTGCTTCTTTTCCTGAAATTTAGCTTACATTGCCAATCTAGAATCTACATCCTTAAGAATATTTTCATTCCTTGTCTGCTAACTCTGAACTAATGAGATGAGATTCATTTGACATATAACATAAACATAGTTAAGCTGTTAGGTCTGAAGTTGATTCCTCAGAAACACTTGATTGTTGTAAATATGCCTAGGTTTGGTTTCATAGAGAAGAAAATCAAAGGAGTTTGGTGTTATGGAAAGGATTGGGAAGAAACAAAGGAGTTCAATAATATTAGATTTCTCTGTTTTGGTTTTGTGAGGCATAGAATATATATGATTTCTATATGCATAGAACTATGTGAATGCCTTCTTGTGTTGTGGAGTCAAAACTTTAACTTAGGGGTGAAAACTAAAAACTGAAATTTAACTATTTAATGCAAGTTATGCATCTGAACATGATAGGCTCTACAAGTTCAGGGAACACAACTTGTCTCCCATTTTTCCAAACTATGCAGAGATTAAGAATAGTGGTTCCCATAAAATGCTTAAATAAAAGTCAATGTAGAAATATCCCTCTTTTTCGGATTATGAAACTTATCAACAGATGACACCCTTCCCAACTGTATTTCTCCTCTTCCATTTAAATCACCTCAACTGCAATGTCAGTGAAGAATAATCCTTAGACATGTAGTTACTACTATAAGGTCAGTTGCTTAGGAGATTATGAACTTAATTTGTCTTCTGACTTGCTTTATATTTTTATTATTGAACAGGTTGGTTCACATGAAGCAATTATATGTGTACTTGCTGCTCAGATTGCTAATCTTGGTGAGAGCATAATTGGTGCTGCACTTCAAGAGAAGGAAGGATTTAAATGGGTAGGTTCATAAAAGTAGCGTGATACTTCATTTTCAGAACTATGTTATAAATTTGTCTGATGTTGCATATTTAAGTTCTGTACTTCAAGTTTTATTATCCAAGACGGTTCAAAAATCAAGTTCTTAAATGCCAATTTTCCTTAGAGATCAAATGTTGGTCCAAATTCTAAACAATTTGAGAGATGTGGCAAATTCAAACTGAATACTTGAGCTCAGCTAGTATTTTTTTTTTTTTTTTGGTGAAACGAGCTCGGCTAGTATGTATACGCATACATGATACCGATCTACATGAGATACTATGGATTAGCAATGCTCAAAGCTGGATTTCATTTTTACGCTGAGATTTGTTGCACCAGCTTAATATGTATATCTGGTAGCAAGTATGTAGATGTACTTTTCCACTAGTTATTTATGGTTACTTTACTATTTTCTGCAGCTTAACAATGATGCAGTCAATGTCATCAACATATCAATGGGCAGTATCATAGCAGTCTTCATGCAGCAAGCACTCCAGATCTGGGGTTCCTAAACTTGATGCAAGGTTTTTGAGGAGCTCAATCATATTAACATAGTGACCATCTTGATAAGTGCTTGTCTAGAGCACGGCTTTGAGCAATGGAGAAGTGCGGATAAAATGATTATTCGTTTATTTGTCATTGAAAACTGACTTGGATATTTACACTCCTGGATTTTGAGTGCCATATGAGAAGCAGCCTTCTCTGATACAAGATTCATCTGCAAATTTAAAATGGATAGAAACCCGTCCTTCTGATCATACCCAAAGCATGTTAGTTGTTACAAAGGTGTGGCAATGGAAACCACACAACTCAGTAAGCTGTAGCATGATTCAACTCTTGTATGGGAAGTAGTGGTTCTTTCAAAATGTAGATGTGAACTTCCTCTTCTTGATCTAGAACATTTTCAACCAAGCATTTCTGTCTATCGTTCTTGTCTTTCCCTTTTATTTTCTGGCTTTTGGGAGGGTAAAGATTGGGGTGGAGGGGTCTTTGTTTCTGGCCTTGATCCGTATTTTTAAATGCATGCACTCACTAAAATACTGTCATTGAAAGAATAGTTGAAGAGTTAGGTCATACTTTCATTCTTGTTTAGTTAATTTTAGATATTGATTTTTCTTTGTTCCTGGCCTTAATCCAGATATTTTAAATGCATGCTCCAACTTTGAAGGATCAATGCTTTTGTCAAAACTCAATGGTTGTAAATTAGATTTAAATGATTTTTAATCTGTGAAATTAATTTTGATTAAAATGGAGTTTAAAAGGAAGTGATTTATGTTTCAAATTTTCTACAAAATATAAGTGGTAAATTTTTTGAGTACAAAATTCCCAGGCAAGATCATTTTGTCTTCAAGGAACATAAACCAAACATTTTATTTTCACGATTTTGTTTAAAGCCACCAAAAGGAAGTGAAATCAATTCCTTGGTCCTTCAAAATTTTCTTGTTTTGATTTGATCATCTTTATGCTTCATTTTAACTATATTTCTTTTAATTTAGTCCTTTTTTAAAATTATAGCAGCCTTTTACCGCTGAAAATTAAGGTGTTTTTTTTTCTCAATTTGTGGTATATTTTAAATTTTATTGAAATCAATATATTAACAAAAAGAACCAACTTGAAATTAGAAAGTGAGAAAGAATAAGAATGAAAAAAAATCTAAAAAAATAACAGTAGAAGAATAAAATACTAATTTTAACTTAAAAATACGAAGACGATTACACGCCTAATATTATAGCTTACAATCAACCGATCATAGTAACGCATCCACTTATCAGTTGACAAATCAGCATGAAGCATACACTTACAAAGCAAAAACCAGTCACAGTCTCATTATCATGCACAGTAAGTATGTGTTCATATTATATAGTTCTCCCTGTTTGCAGTTCAATTCTCAAGATCATGACAAGTTGCAGGCCATTGCTTCTTGGAACTCGTGTTTTTCTAACTACACCTCCGTTAAATTTAAATTTTACTAAATCCTGAAACTACCCTTCACATTCCTTTGCACCCTCTTCCATAGCCACCGCAGACCGTCGCAAGAATAGACGGCCACCAACCCCTTCCATAGCCAACAAAATTGCCTTCGAAGCACAGAATCTGAATCTTCCCTTTCGTTGGTTTGTATGTTGATGCTCTGGATTAGCTTTTCCACAACCCTGGAATTTGTGTAGTTTTCTGGATCACGTGATCCGTAGGTATCATTCCTACATTTTGGATTGGGTGATCTAGAATGCTAAAAAAATAATTGAGAATCCTATTATGGATTACCTAATTCGAAGAATTAACAATTAATTTCGTATTTGGTAATACACAATATAAATTTTGGTTATGAATTGTTCATTCCGAATTGTAAAAATTTATATTCTAGATTACCTAAGTAAAAATTAATGGTTAATTCACATCTTCTGGATTATGTAGTTCGTAAGTTCTGAGAATTAATGATTAATTTTTACGGAAAATCAAAACGTGTATCCAATGCTAACATCCATTCAAGAGAACCTCAGAACTTGGTACTACTCAAGTATAAGCTAGTGCTATATATATGATGTACTCATATCCAATCGTGTTAAGATATGCATAAAATAGTTAATTGTCTAACAAAATTACCAGGTTTAAATTGACTCCAAAAATAAGATATTCTATAGGGATCAAATTATTATTTAAGTTGTTTATATTTTTAAATTATATTTTTTGTTTTCAAATAAATTTTTGCAACTCACGGATATTAAATTTAGTTAAGATAGTTTTCCCTTAATCAACTGTGAATTAATTATTTAATGTTAATTTCTAATTAGAAGAAGTAATTTTTAAGCTAATTTCGTGATTTTTTTGGTCGTTTTTAATTGCTAATTTATTACTATTGTATAGTAGTTCATATATGCTTCTAGAATGAAAATCATTTATATCGAATCTAGTTTTTTTTTTTTTTTTACAGAATACCGAACCTAGTTAAGGGATTATATAAGAAAGGCAATATTTTTTCGCAGCAATCATAAAGCTGTATCCGTACAAAAAATACATTCCTTAGGCTAAGATCTCCAAAATAAAATTTAGCGACGGATTTTTAAGCTCCAATATCTGAATGAAAGTACAATTTTCGCACAAGTTGTCAGATATTACGTCGCCTTAGTAAGGTCCATCATCATTGGATTTGTCTTTGTCGAGGAATCTTATGTATGTTGATTGTGGATATGAAACTGGTCTACTCAGCCATATCCATATGTTTATGATCGATATTTGTGCACGACCATAAAATTTGATCAAGATTTTATGACCTCCAGGTGCATGTGTTCAAAATGTCACCTCTCGCTTTCGAATTTGAATATTCCAAGTATGCAAACAGCAATACTGCATACCAGCTCATTTTTTAAGGAAACAAATATTTTTAGTTTAGATAAATGTAGTTAAGTTTGATCATAATTCTTTCATTGTTATTTTGTATATTTTTGTGTTTATAAATTTAAAAAATCATCTTTAATATTACTTATGCCATGTATTTATATATATTACATGTTATCTCAAAATATACTATTATTATGTTAAAATTATAGTAAAAAGTATGTATGCTAACAGTAAAAATTTTTATATTATTATTTAATCATAAATCATAATATAAAATAAGTTTGTATGTTGTAACAATTGTCTTAACAGTCATACCCATTAATAATGAATGAGTTAATTAAGTTTTTAATCCTTTAAATTTTTTAAATTCTAATTTTTAGTTCTTTAAAATTTTGATAACTTTTAGTCTTTCATTAATTCTTTGTTAGAATTTTCAGTTTTTTTATTTATTTTTATTGCTCAAGATTAATCCATATTTTTCCATCTTTATCTCTCGTTTATTTTATATTGGACACTAATTTTGAGAAAAAAAATAAACAATAGATTAAAAATAAACAAAAAAAATTGAGACTAAAAATACTAATAAATTTAATGAAGGATTAAAAGTTATCAAAAAGAATTCATGGATTAAAAATTTAATTAATTCATAATGATTTCTAATTAATTAGTAGTATAATTCTTTTTTTGTATTGATTATATCTAGAAATTAAACTCTAAAATTATTGTTGGTGTGAACAAAAATTTGACAGAATTGTTGGTGTGACTTAATTAATTAATTGTGTGTGTATATATATATATATATATTATATTAAGTGATAGTAAATATTAAAAAAACAAAATAATAAGGACTATTGGACTAAAATTAATAAAAAATTAGGTTAAATTCTTTTTAACCATATTTATATTAACTATAAAAATGTTTAGTTTTTAATAATAAAATAATTGGTCAAGCAATTCAACATGCATGCAAATCAGATTTAAGACACAATGATGTTTGCATTATTAGTCACTTTTTGCTCCACACATGCGGAATATGACTTGTAGACTATAGCTGCTTAGCACTGTATTTGTCTTGGTGTTTCATTCTCAATCACTCGATATATGAATATATAAGAATATACGGCAAAAAAATATTCATTTATGTATGGTTGCAAATATGACTCATACTGTTAAGGATTATTTTGTTCTACGACACGTAGGGTGTCAAGTATCAGCATTTATCTAAGGGAGATTTTTTAGGTGAAATAACGTTATCATATTAATGGAGTTGCTCTAATTATTCCCAGGAATATCGTTCTTGTAGGTCCTGTAGACTGAGATTCACCCATTGCACATTCAATTTCAGACCTTTGGTTAGGCTTTTTGCTTGTTTTTTCTTTTTGGTATTTAACATGGATCACAATACCAAATAGTAATGCAAAGAAAGAAAAGGAGAATTTTTCCACTTGGTCGTGGTTATTATTATTTAAGCTTATTTTTCAAAACAAATATTTTTTTTAGATTATACCCTTTTTCTTTAAAAATATTTAATTACATTACCTCTTCTACTAATTTTAAGTTATATTATTTTTCCTTGAAAGTTCAATTATGATTGTGTTGCACTTTAGTTTATATAAAAAAAAATCTTCCTATAATTCTCAATATCATTGTTAGCTAATCTTGAATCTCTATTATTAACTTTAATTTATGACTTAAAAAATATAAAATAAAATTTTAAAATCAACAATACATTTAAAATTTCATTTCATTTTCTAAAATTATAAATTAATGGACACTACTTATCATGTTTATGAGAGAATTCATTCCCATAATAAGTTGTTTAAAATAGTCTACCATTGACACCAAAAATTGTATGAAAAAATGGCTCAGAGATTTTTTTTCATAATTATTTATTATTATTAAGAAATTTAATTGTATTAATTGAATTAAAATATTTAACACATTTTATCTATCAATGAAGGAAAGTACAGTTTATAAAATAAACAAAAATATAACACAAATGTTTCAGACAAAAAAATTTATAATTTCTCATTTTCTTCAATATATAATTTATAGGTAATGTTAAATTACTCTTTTGGTTATTTTTTATTTAATGTATTCAATTTGATTCCTTTATTAATTATTATTAAAAAATCAATTTGGACTCTTAGTTTTCATAATCGAGTCAATTAATATTATCAATTCCGTCTGACACTAACAACGATAACTCTTAGAATATGTGTAAATTTCATACTTTTTGTCGGTTAAGGCCGTAAATGTCAATTAGATAAAAATGACAATATTGACTCAATTTCAAAAACTAAAAGTCTAAATTAATTTTTTAATAATAGAAGGAATAAATTGAATAAATTAAATAAAAAGCATAGAAAAAAATAATTTTGCCTAAAAATTATCAGAATAATTATTTCTTCAAAATAAAGTAATCCAAAAGTCAAATTCGTCATGTAGTCTTTCTCACTACCAAGGTGCAATCAGAAATCAACAGAGATTTATAATCAAGTGAGTGGCTAACAGACAAGGCATCACTTTCCACAAATGATGAGTCGTAAGTTCTTATCTAACTTAACCATATGTCTTTCTCAAACTTTATCAATGGCAATTGGCAAAGAAAGAAAATTATATAATTCAGACCTATGCAAAGCACATTCCATGTATAGCACTAAAGTCACCAACATTATCAGAAAACATTTTAGCTTACTCAGCACATTTTTAGCAAAGTAAACTCTGGATTAGTTAACCACGATTAACTTTTCGGTAAAGATATTTTCCTTTTGGTGGAATCATTCAAGAAATCCTTTTATAGTACAAAAATTCTTGTGGTTATATTTGGCAAACGAGTGATGTCATTGTCATCCACATTAATTTGACACAAACTCAACCATGGTTACTTGTTTTATTAGGATTTCATCTTGTTTTCATATCGTCCGTCATCCAGTAATGGAAATACTCTAGGTAAAGAATAAACTATTATTATTATTATTATTTAATTAAAATTTATTATAGTGTCATTTAATCATAATAATTATTATGTAATTAAGCAATGCAAATTTTTATAATAATCATTTACAAAATCATGCCGAAAATAATTGTTAATTAATCATTAATGTTAAAATTTTTACAATAACAATGTATAAAATTTAATCTCTTTAATCATTCTTGACTTTGAGTCAATAATATCTCTCAAGAAACTCCATGCTTTTAGCCATACCCTTGGTGTTTTTAAATGAATGTTTACAAAATTAGTCTTGAATTAAATAATCTTTAGAAAATTAGTTTTGAATTAAATTATTTTTAGAAAATTATTACTAATTAAAATTGAATTATGTAACTGGATGTTTTTATTATAAAAACAAATTAATAGTAAAATTCAACATAATTTAATTTATCTAATACAAAAACTACCTGAAGTTGTCTCAATTCAATTATAAACTCAATAAAAAAATTTAATGTAAAATCAAGCATATAAACATTTACCTAAAATCATGTTAATTAGTCTTTTAATGTAACCTAAATGATTCAACATAAAATCAAACACACCCTAAGGCATTGTAAGAAACAAGTTGGCATAGAATTAGATAGGATAAATAATTTAGAAGGAACAAAACTCTTGACACAAACAAACCAATATTGAATCATATCACTATTATAATCCAATAGATAATGCATCTACATAGGATCCTAGAGCGAAAATGATAATGTTACAAAACCAAACTTAATAGTAAAAGCCTTCTAAACTCCCATTATTTGTTGCTGCTTTGCTGGGCAAATTTCCAATGACATGTAGAGAGTTAGATTACTCCCTAGAAGAAACTGAAACAGCCAAGAATAGAAATATTTACCTAATCAAATAAAACTTCCACTGCAACATGAGAGAACTTATAATCATACCAGAAATAAAAGGAATAATCAATGCCTCTAAGTTATTAGCAGAGAGTGAACAAATTAAAGCTGCCTCCAGCGTCTCGAAAAAATACTACTAATCTGAGATTGTTGAATGTGAGAGAAGCTTATGTCAGGAACAAACAGAGCACTGTCAGATGAATATTGAGGGTCTTTTGGCCAGCATAACCCAGAAGCAGTAGGTGGGGAAGGGATCTGAGGAACTGTCCACGACGAATCTGGAACATGTTCCAAATAGTCATCCTCCTCCTCCATATCCTCTTCACCAGACCTTAAAACAGGAGAATCAGAATCCCCAAGCTTACCACCATCAGCCTGCACAAACACATCAAAAAAGGAAGAGCTGAAAAAGAAAATTACAGTATCATACAACCATAGAGAGAAGACTGTATGTTACATGGAAAGTTGATGAAAATATGTTTAAAATGTCAAAACACATAAATAAACATGGACACTGCTTTAGGCAAAAATATAGAGGTGGATATGATGTATGCCTATAGTAATTTGCCTATTTATCTGTAGATAGTGAGCAAACAAACACACGAGAAATGTAAAAATAATCAATTGAATAAGAATAATCACAACGCCAATAACGGAGCCAAACAACGTCGTGTGATTCATGTAGCCAACCTCACCTAATAAGATAAGGCTGTTGTTGTTGAATAAGAATAGTCACAAGGAAAGAAAAGTCTTGAATAATTTGAATGTTGAATTAAAAAAAACTGCCTTTGACAAGTGTCTGTCAGTAAGTGTTTTTTTATAACAAATATGTCAGTAAGTTATGTACAATAATATCTTTCCACATTCTCATCCAAATAAGATCATGTTTTTTTAAGCACTCAAATGCAAGAGGACTATTGTTTCTTGATCATGGATCACCATTGATGATTATAATTCCCCAATGTCCTAGAAACATAATTCATTGACACCATTAAAGTTTTGATTTATTAATCTTCACAGCTTGCAATATTTAGTTTAGAAAATGGGCTTAGAAATAAGGGAGAGAAAGAAACCAAGCACAAGCACTTCAATCAACCAATCTGTCAAATTCCATTTTTTGAACTTTGGAATCTACTTATGTAACACCTTTTCTGACCACAAATATTCAACATATTTATAAAACCCATACTAGATTTGTCAGTTGTTTAGTCAAGTGACCAACATGTTAACAGGGCATATACCCTCAGAAGACAGGATCCGCCCCATACCTGTCCTTTCTCCTGTGTGTGTGTGTGTGTGAGAGTGAGGGGGCACTACCATACGGCTTGCAATCTCTGACAAAAGATGAATCTGAACTCTGGAATACTAACCCAGTCAAAAAAACAAAGCATTAAATGATAGAAACTCTACAAAACCAATGATCAGGGGATTAGTGCCTAAGAGGGTATATTTCAACAAATATGAACATACCCTTGATGATCCTTCCATGTAATCATAATTCTGACTGAACTCGTTTAAGCCAATAAATTCATCAATAGTCCACTGTGAGATATTTCCATCTGTAGAACCACCACCAAAAGACACCTTTGCTGGTGGAAACTCCCCAACTCCTCCAACTTCAATGGGTAGCACTTCATTGTAATTTGATGGCTGGGGCACTGTGGAAACCTTTCTAGAGACAGAAGACGACTTTGTATCTGAAACTTTCTCCCCAGAATCTGACTTGAAAGAAGTTGAGGAAGCACCAGGGTCTGTAGCTTCAAGGCCTACTCTTACACCAGTGAGAAGAAACCTCTGATGACCAGAGACATAAGCATTTGCAGTGTGTATTGCCACATCACATTTTCTGCAGAGCACAGCCCGATCTTCTAGACAGAAAAAATAGCCTAATGCTTCCTGTAAAGAGCAGCAGACTCTACCATCATCACAAGATGATCCAAAATGACAAGATTTAAACAGAACCAGGACAAATAATAAAATAAGAAGGATGTGATTAAATGCTGACAATGGTTTCACTAAAATAGATATTTCAAACTTCATGTATAAGTCAAATATTTCCTATAACAATAAAAGCAAAAATGAGAACAGAACATTTTCAATCCGTTGATGACCTTAAATAAATATAAGGAATGCTTTATAACAATACAAACAGAAGTTATTAGAAATCCTAAAAATGTAAAATATCAACAAAAAAAGGAACTCATTTTTTATCTTTCATCAAGACTTAAATTATATTCAATGTGAATGTTCTCCAATGATATTAGCACTCGTTTGATGGTCAAAATAGGCTAAGGGTGGACAAGAGAACAGGATAAGAATAGCAAACGATATGGCCAGGAAAAGCTCTTACTCTATCGTGTTTGATGCACAATAGATAATCTAGTAAATAGTAATATAATTTTTTATGTAAATGAAAAAATTACTCTTATAAAAAGTAATGGTGAGATTGGTGATAGTGGTAGTGATGATGATGTCAATGGTAGTGGTGGCAACAATGACAGGGGTGGTAATGATGGTGGCTGTGGCAATATTGATTGCGGCAATGATGGTTGTGACAATGACAGCACTGATTGCAGTCACAATGGTGGTGGTGGTGGTAGGGCCAGTGATGATCAATGTTATGGTTGTGACAGCGGTTGTCGGGGTTGTTATTGTTGTAGTAACAGTGATCACAGCCTACATAAATGGTGGCAATAGCAATGGTAGTGAATCTAGTGATAGTGGTGGTGGTGGTGGTAGTGATCAAAGCGGCAACAATAGTTGTGGCAGCAGTAGTGTTAGTGATGGTGTAACAAAGAGTTGTGTAATATGAGGTGGGGTGAAAGGAGAAAATTTTCTTATCCTGTCCTCTTTATTCCTAAACCAACTCCCTTCCAGGAAAACTTTTAAACTAATGAATAGGATATGATATGTAAACAAGTTAAGCTTGTCCTATTCAAACAACTCACCAAACAATACATTGAAATAAGATATGATAACTTGTTTTTTATTTTCCCATCCTAACCACCAAACTGACCCTTAATTTAATGGATACCATTTATATTCAATTCAATCAAATTTGAAAGGAAAATAAAACATTAACAAAACCTGGAAGACTATATTTTTCACTAAACCTCAACAAGCTGATATCACTGAGCTAAATAACGAACATTAGTATCACATATTGATTGCAAAATCAGCAGAAAAAGTTATTCCAACCCTCAATAATCTCAACACTATCTAATCCATTCATGATCAAAAACCTCCCACTTCCCAGCAGCGTTTCCCATATATTTAGCACGTCTAATTGATTCCAAAGAACAGAAAATCTCCCTTCTACACAACCCCACCAAACTAAACACAGTAATAATAAAAAACCACAAAAGCAACACACCTGACAAACGTCACATTTGGGCATATGAGAGGCAGAGGTAGATAGAGGCACTCTCTGGTGCTTGCTAGCAAGCTTGTTAGCCGCATGAACCTTCTCATCACACTCCCAACACAGCGCAGCCTCGTCAGCACAACACAGAACCTTGGCCTCCGCAGCCTCACACACGTTACACTGAATCTTCATTCTCTTTACCCCCAACTAAACCCAATTCCAGTTTCCACCCTCCCACACCAAAAGTTCCCTCCTTTCCCTCAAAAGCCACCTCCTCTTCCAAAAGGGTCTCTAACTCTACACTCTACTCTACATAAAACAATCAAATTAAGGCAAACCAAAGTTAAAATTTTAACACTTTTGGAGAGAGAGAGAGAGAGAGAGAGAGAGAGAGAGAAAAGATAAACCCCACTTGGAATTGAGAGAGGGTAAAGAAAGAGAAGAAGAGGTTTGACGCACCACGAAGCCGAGGAGCAGGGTTTAAGAAGTGAAAGAAATAACGAGAAAAAAATGAAGGATATTTTTTGCGGCCACGAGGTTCATGTACACGTGGCAGCAAACGGGTAGTGTCGTGGCAGAGGAGACCGCCTGTGCTGGCTTCAGTAATGTTACTGTAAGAAATCAAAATCTTAAAAAGAACAAAAATCTAGGATTTTTTATATTTTTTATTCTCACAATAGTGAAATTTTTGGCTGAAATTTTTTGGATATAGTTTTGGATATTTTTTCGTGTTCTTTTTTCTATCTGGGGACTTTTGAGCTTTATATTTGTGCTAACCGGTGGAGGATACACAACCACTAATTTTGGGAAATGTTTGCATTCATGTGAACAAAATGAGGGGGTACAGGGTTGTGTCATGTCCCGTTGTACCCTGAGAAAATGGAATGGGAGTTCTGGGGGAGCTTGCAAGGCGTGAAGTGAGGCCCCATTGTTTAAGCAAAAGGAGGAGGGGGACGGAGATTATTGGTTCTGGCATGAGTGGGGATATTTTGTAGCACAAGAAGAGATACACCATGGTTTTAGGCGAAAGGGAGGGAAAGAAATTGAAGTTCAAAGCTTGGGATCTCAATGGGTGGAGTGGGTTGAGGCAGGAGTGGGATATTTTGTTGCATTGATAGTGAATATTCAATGTTTTTATTGTTAAATGGAACTAAACTTGTCTTGTACCACAAAAGAAAGATAATTTAATCGAATGTTTCTTGAAAAGTTGAGTGTCATTAACATTTATCCATTTGATATCTAAATATTTTTTTTTTTATCAAATCAACTTATTTTGAGATAAAATAATACTTATAATTATAATTTTATTTTTAAACTTAAGATTTAACCCCAAATCTTAATTGGAAAATTCAAGAATCAAACTAGTATATCAATAACTTTTGATTTAACCTCATGTTTGTTTGAGTTGAAAGTGAAAGAGGATTGAAATGAGATAAAAGTTGGTTTTCAATGTTGTTTGATGGAATGAATTAGAGATAAAAAATTAAAATCAATAAGTTGTTTCTTATTACTTCAAATGAATGTGGAGAGAGAATGGTGATCCATGTTGAATTTTTTTTTTTCCACACACACACTTAAAAAAATCGTGGGACTCACTAAATTTACTTTCATTGTAAATGTGAGCTAAAAATCGGTGAAATCGACAATATATTTCCTTGATTACAAAAACAATCACTACTTTATTTCTCATATGCTCGCAACTCTCGTGGCATCAACTGTACACCCATGAGCTTTGTTTTATTTTATTTTATTTTCAAACCGTGGTCTTTGTCTTCTCCTGGAGCTCTCTTCACAAACCTTGTTAAACAAAATCAGTTGTTTACAAAGGCACTTAATCGATTATGCCCGGCTTTTTATTTTTTTAAAAGTTTTCGTATAAAAAAACAAAATAAATACTATTTGTTAGTTGGGGTGAAATGATTTTTTTTCTTTTCTTATCTACCTAACCACTTCACTTCAAATATTTCATCTTTTTTCCATTTTCTTTCATCTAAACTAAACTATCTTATTTTTCACTTTGTTTTACTCTCTTTCGTTCCTTTTCATTCATTTTTCACACTTTCATTTCTTTTATTTCCACTTTACTACTTTTATTTCCATTTTTTTATGATATTTTATTTGATAATAAAATGAGAAAATTGAATAGAAGATCAAAGAAAAGAGAAGAATAGGAGGGGAGAGAGGGGGGGGGGGTAAGTTTTTTATTTTTTATTTTTTAAAAAAAGGCACATAAAGAAATGCTTTTAGGCCTTGTGATCAAGTTGTTTCTTTTTTATTAGAGCATATTTAATGCTAGATTTGAGCAAGGATCTTGAACTAAAGATCTAATCTTTACTAGATCTTCTAATAAAAGAGATGAAGATATCTTCAACATGAAGAATGAGTTATTATATAAGAATCATGAAAATCTGCACATTATTCAAAAAAGAATAAATTTTTTTATTTTCTATCTTTTTCTAAAATCTCAAAATGAGATCTACCACTAAAAAAATAAAAATAAAAATTCATCAAAAAGTGATATAAAATCTCAATTTGATATTTATTATTAAAAATGTTCTTAAGTCTATCTAGCTTAAACTATGCACCATTTTTGTCCATAAAACTAGGCCTTAAAAGTCCCTATATCCAGGACTAATTTTAGGCTGAAACATAGACCCATTTACCTCGGCTTAGTAGTCTCATTTACTGTCATAGGCCCACAGATCACAATGTCTCGGTTCGTTTTCTACATCTATCATGGCAACTGAGTGATGCCAGTCAATATGTATGCTAATAATTAAATCATAAAAAATATCACAATAAAAATCGCTGGCAACTTTTTTCTTGTTTGAAGATAAATTGCTGGCTACTTAGTACTTAATAAGGCTAAATACACAGTTTTACCACAATTTCGAGCTGTATATATAATATGAATCTTTGGCTGAATAGTCATTTCATTGATGAGGTATAAGATTTTACGTAAAAAACTTTGGAAAAACAACACAGTGATCTTTCATATTACCAACATGGTCCAAATAAAGACACATTACATTAAAGGTCCTAGGCTGTGTTTATTGAACATGATGTAACAAAAACCAAATCCAGTCCAATCCAAACGCGCTCGCACATCTCAATTTACACTTCATTGCAAAATAGGGGCAAAGATTGCATTGACATTGATAATTCCAATGCCTTATGGTTGGGATTATTATGTACTCCTATATCAGCCTATGAAAGGCATAAAAAATGTTAATATGTAAGTATTATGTAAGTTACCAAATCATTAGGCAGTTGTAGGATTGGTAGGCGACTGGCATATTTGGTCATGTAATTCTCCATTGCAAGAACATTCTTTACAGCTAGCTATTAGCACCAAAATACAATAGCATGTTCAACATGGGCCTGTTTTTAACTTTATTAAAGGGATATAGCAAAGCTCTCATCCATTATAAAGGATAAAATATGAGAATATGAGATGCACTAAGTAGCAAAATGCCCTGGCTATCTGTGAACCACAAAACTTTCTTTCCATAATGAAATATACTCCCCTTGGAGCTTGAGTGATACGTACATTGGAATCTTTATGCTCCTCAATTTTAAAGTCTAGTTAGCTTCGAATTTATGGCCTGGATATTAATGCACGAGATTCTGAATTGCATTTGTAGCTCAACCCTTAAAGAAGGAATGGAACACTGCAAGCTTACAGCCATGTCAGCTCATATGGCCTATATTTTACATTACAACAGACTACTCCTCCAACCAAATTTGCGTATTCTCCCAATGACGATATGCCGTGAAATTTACTTGACATCTTCTCTATAAAAACTTATGAGGCAAGAGAACTTTCAGAACCGGTGCTTTGGAAGATATGTCAATGATATCCCCATCTTTGAAAGCATAATTGATATGAGAACCATCAATATATATCACACCTTTTCTACAAGTCCATGTGGCAACTATTGTCTGGTTACGTTTGATCAACCCATGCATATAGTTTGAGGTTGCCCCCGGTGAAATAGGTTCTCTTACCATGTATTGGAGATCCTGAGATAAAATGGGCATTGAAAATCCACCTGCTGATTGCATTGCAGCAGTTGAACCAGTGGCTGTTGAAACTCTTAGACCACTTGATCTGCAGTTAACAAGAGGAGAACATGGCTGGTCACCCTCTTTGATTCTGCAAAAATACATGCTTAATTGGCTTCTTTACAGAAAATTAATGAACTGAGATGGAAATAAGATGTATGAGTTGAAGGTTTTTTTTTAATTTCTCATAGTGAAGCTCTTACCTGAAGGAGAACCTAGAAACTGAAGCAGGACATGGATGCGCAATTAAAATATCATTGAGAGCATATGTTGACAAGTGTAGTCCATTCACAGACATCATGATCCTCGTTAGCTCAGAAGGAACAATTTGACCTTCAAGTATACTGTCTAAAACCTGAAAAAGATTTTAAAAACTAGATAGAAGAAACATTATACTGAAAGCAACAAAATCTAAAGATAAAAATCATTTCTAATTCCTAATTTTAACACAAGTCACAAGTTTTGTCTATATTTTATTTATTACACTTTGTACCATTTTCACTTTTCAATTCCCCATATAAGTAGGACTGTAGGAGAATGTTCGGCATAAAATTCATGTGTAGAGACAGAGAAAATCCCTTAATTTGCATATATCATATTATCATATTGGGGAAACAATAAATTGTTATGTTTAGGACATACAAATTTGAAATTTGATAACTTTTATTTTATGAATTGATTCCCATTCAAAAGATATCACTTGTGCTGCAGGCTTGCAGCTCATCAACTTATGGACTACCTTGGTATCAAATTGTAAGTTTTCTAACAAAATTGAAACCTGCATCAAAGTTGAGTATCCAAAAAAGTATTTATAAAGGAGGGAAATGGATGTTGGATACGCATCTATGAAGGTTTTCTCATTTCTCACCATTGATTAGAAGTACATTCTGAACCTCTCAAATCAGTCCTATCTCTATTCCATGCTAAACTGGCTTTGACAGGTAAGTCACAATATAAGGATTAAATTGGTTTCACAGGAGTAATTACTGGTTCATCATTATGATAAATTAACAATAGTGTCATCAAATTTTAACATTTCAAGTTGCTGCATATTCAAACTTTCATTCAACACATGCTTGCTGCCACACCTCAAGGAGTAGCAAGGAAGAAAAAAATCATTACTATTAGTATTTCCTCCACAGGCAGAAAAGAATTAATCTCACTTGTTCAAAGTTTTCAACAGTGGCAGCACAAAGATGGCCAGTGCTTCTGTGAGCATCAAATTCACTGCCGAACTCTTCCACCTATTGCAAATGAAATATGATCAAAATAGGCCTGGTCAGGTTGGTTATTTATCAGCATAATCCAAATTATGATCAAATAAAATATTTAAACACAGAAGCTAATATATCAATATTAAAACCAAAAGTACATGTATATATACCTCATCAATCTGTGTAGGGTCAGAATTCACTCCAAGAACAGGAATTTTGTCATCTATAAAATGGCTGGCCTGCAGAAGAGTTCCATCACCACCAACTGTAACAACTAGGTCAACATCATTGATGGGAAGTGACAAATTGTTACGGTGCACAGCTTTCCATTCAATTGACTTTTTTTGCAGAATGGCTTGACAAAAGTTTATTGCATCATGGTGCACATTTCTCCTATTCTCCAAGAACTGTAAGATCTGCAATTTTTCCAACGGCATTCAAATTTCAAATAACACTAGTAAGAACTACAATTATAACATCCAAGTAAACATGCAAGCCCAAAACCCTGGAAAAATCGCTTATTAACTAACACATCAAGTAGGAATCAAATCATAAAAATCAGTTTAGTAGTATACTATATTCTTAGAGAAATGCTAGAAACACATTATTTGACACGCTCTTTTGAACACACTTTTTCTTATTGGTTGAAATTTATTGAAAATGACAATTTTGTGATCTCACATCATATTTAATGGTTCTCTCTCCTGATGTTGTAATTTTCAATAAATTCTAACCAATTAGAGAGAATGTGTTCGAAGAAGTGCGTTAGAGAGTGTGTTCCTAGCACTCCTCGTATTCTTATCCTTTTCTTCTTACATACACATACATAGTAATTTAGAAGAGTTAATCTTGACCATTCATGTATGGCTAGTTATATAGTCAACATTAGCTCGTCTGATGAGAGCGCACTATCATCTGATATACTTCACATGCACGTGCACGACCACACACACAAACACAGTTATTTTCATGATTCTAGTTCATTCATAAGAAATTACTACCCCATGTTTTACCGATACAAAAAAACACATATAAACAAGCATTGAGCATTGAACTAAAGCTTTTCACTGTAGAGAAGCAGGTGGGCAGGAGGGAAACAACAATGTATCAGCAGAGATAAATAAAAATGTTTGATCTTTACATTTCCCACCACAACCCATTTCACATTCCAACAAGCACATCCAAACCAACTCCCGACATTGGCATTTCATCAAGCAATATGTGTGCACAAGGGAAAGTGCACAGCCAACCCTTCAGGCTTCAACCATGGTCTCCTATAAGAAGACTCAAAAACGCAAACAAACCCATCACGGGAAGTGGGTAACCAAGAATGCGAAAGCCGAAAGGGGTGATGAAACGAAAAGGGAACATGATGGATGAAGCATCCAATGATGAGAAGAAGGCATTACCTGAGGGTTGATGTGGGAAGGTGGTGAAGATACACTTAAGGGTTTTAGTAGCAGTAACAGTCTCTTTAGAATCATTTGCCTTTGCTTTTGCTCTTTCGATTCTCCTCAAAACGTCGGCAACTTGAAAATTGCAATTGCAAGAACATACAAACGAGCACTACACTTTTGCTCGTTACCTCGTTAGTTACGCATAAAGGTCTTTTTTCTATTAAAAAAAACATATATAAGTATTTTTTTTCTTACTTGGACTAAAACAGAATATAAATTTTAAAATTAAAATAAATTATCAAACTTTTTATTTATTTATTCAATATAAAAACCTATCTCATTAGATTTATCATACATAAATCTTAATATCTTAATATCAAACAACTTTCATAAAAAATTATACTTGTAGTTATTTATCTTTTCATGTAGATTCAATTTGTTTTTTTAAATAATGATTATTTTTTATTTGGATATACAACGTTAACCCTTTTTATTTATTTATTCGAGATGTAAAATTGGTTTTTATTAGATTTATCATACATGAATCTTAATATCAAACAAATTTAATGTTTCAAATCACAAAAGGATTTGCCTCAAAATAAAATAAAAATGATAATGATTTCAGAAAAAATAAATTTAAAAGAAAAATGATTAAATTGAATATTTTAAAATAAAGATCAAATTGAAAGAGTTCTTCTTTCGATTAAAGGGAAAGCACGGGATCGCTAAGACTTCGTTTTAACAGATAAAGTACTAAAAGTATACTTTAGCATATTACTTTTGTTATTAAATATGCTTAATATTTTTATTTCCTTAACTTTAATAGTTTAGATTTCATTTTTATAATTTATTCATTACATAAATTAAAGGGGTTTATTGTATTGAAATTTTAAAAGATTATTTTAACATACCTTTAAAAAAAATATTTTGACAAAAAATGGTTTTCTGAATTTTAAAAGATTGAATAGAAATGTTATGACTTAAAAATTGTTTTTCAAAAGATGTTGTAATATTTTGTGATTGAGATTTAATGAATTTATATCATAAAAATAAGAATTTTAAATAT
>PYAF01004444.1:8975-28194 GCA_007407185.1 Glycine tomentella
TTTCTACCTCAATCGAAGCACGTGAACTATCCTTAGCACCTCTTGAACCTATTGCTGATCAAAGTCATTCCTAGAAGAGTGTTTGAAGAAGTAATTGGCAAGTTGGGCATGACCGATATTCATGCACCAACTTGAGGGGGAGTGTTGAATTGTATAATTTAAATTTCAAATTATTATTAAGATTTGTTAGGTTGTTACATTTTGTTATTATATTTCAATATTTGAATAGGAATTAAGATTAGATCAATTTGTTATTATCCCGTATTATTAGTATTTTGTTGAATTTCTCTCTCTCTTATATAAGAACATCATGTTGAGGGAAAATATAGAAGAGAATGGAGTGAATGAATGAATGAAAGAGGAATTATTATTCCGATTTATGCATATTTGATTTTTAACATAAACAACACTGCAATCAGCAATTCTTGTCACTTCTACGGTTCTACCAACGATGAAACTACGCGAGGTTATTCACAGCAAAGTCTCCTCCCTATTCATAGTTTTTAATTTCTTGATTAAGGATGAGTTTATTTAAATTTAAAAAATAATTTTAAGATAAGTATTTTTTATATAACAATTATTTTTAAAAAATAGATGGGATTTATTTTTAAAATAAGTAAAAAATTGTTTTTTTAAACAAAAAAAATTTAAACAAACACACTAAAAATATTTAAAACTACTTATTTTATTAAATAAATATTTATTTTAATATATAAATTTAAACAAACTTACTCTAAACCTGGTTATTCCAGAACAAAAAGCACATCGTAAGCTTCACGTTCTCGTATACTCAGTGAACAGCTGAGACAGTTTCCATTTTTACCATACCTTACTGTTTTGCCAGCAGTGCATGTAATGTACGCTTGTAAATGTAATACAAATAATTGTGATAAAAAAATACTTTTTAATTAAAATTTGAATTAATAATGATACAAAATATTCTTTTTAATTGCAATCAAATTAATTTGATTACTTTTATATGTGGTAACTTCTAAAGTAATTAATTCAATTTTAATTAGAAAAGATCAGATACTGATTAAGGTTAAAAAAGGTAGTTTGTATCTAAATTAATTTAATTTAAAAGGATAATTTATATCATCATTTATTTGATTGGTTAAACAAAGTAACTTATATCTATAATTAATTTCAATTTTTTTCGTAAAAATTTAACAAAATGTATTTATATTGTGTAAGAGTGGGTGAAAAAAAAATACAATTGAAAATACATTTCCCTTGTATACTTTAACACAACAAAATTGTGTTTATGTTATTATTTGAATAAAAATAAGTTTTCATTGTATAAGAATAGATTGAAAAAAATACACAATGAAAATATAATTTTATTAACAACATACACAATTGAATCATGTTTTTATTGTATATTTTTTCATACCCCTTCTTATACAACAGAAACATATTTTTGTTTTGCATTTTGTCAATAAAATCATGTTTACGTGAAAATAGTATTTTCAGAAAATAAAATTTAAACCACACTTGGAGGTGCAAATAGCAAATTTAGTAGTGAGAATAACAATTTCATGAGATGTTTGAACATTGTAGACAACACGTGTTTGATACAAATCTAGCTGATTTTTTTTAATATAACTATATAAAAATGCTTTCTTGATTAGTTTATAAGATAAAAATACTAACTAATGAACAGCATAAAAAAAACATTATTATGTATTTTATCAAATTTATCCAAAAGCTCCTTACTCGTGGACACATGGTTAAGCAGCCAAAGTCCAAATTATTTTATACCATCTCAAACAATAATTGGTAAATGCTTCACATTGACCAGAGTAATATTATTCATAATCACATGCCCTCACATGTCCTCACCACAAAGGCTTGGAGATTCTCCTATTGTTTAACCATCTAGTTCTAGTAATAATTTCTCACCTAATTACATAGCATTTCTTTTTCAGACCCAAAAAAAGGAAGGAAAAAAAAAGAAAGAAACCCATGATTGTTTCTATTGATGTCACAAACCATGATGCACAAATTCATTAAACTGTACTGAAAATAAATACAAACAGACAGCTGGCCTTCTGCACCCCCCACACAACACAACAACAACAACACACTAATTAGTCTCTCACTGGTCACTACTTTGCAGCACACTCTTGAGTTTTGACTCTCCCTCCCTCGCAGTTTCATGGCTTCTTCAGTGACCAGATTAGCCTCAGGCTTCAGCTTCTCAGAGATCTGGCTCTTGGTGGCAGCCACAGCACTCATCTGTGGCTTTCTGGGGTACATAGTTTATGATGCAATCATGGCCACTGCTTCTGAGTTGCTGCAACGTTTGCTGGTAATTTCTCCACTGTTCTTGATCATCATTGTTCACTGGCTCTCCACTGCAAGCCAAATAAGCTTCCCCATGCCAGGATCTGAGCCTAGTGCCATCCACAGAGCTGGTGGTTCCCCTTGGGGTGTTGCATTTGTTCTTCTTCTGCTTTTCCTTCTCATTTCTTACCAACCTTCCCTGCATGACCTTATTTCTTAGCTAGCATGTACTATATAGTTTATTAGGCTATGAAAATTTAGTGCATGTCACTTATGTGGGGTGCTTGTTCCTTTTTTTTTTTTTTTTACCAGCTAATTATTAGTTTGTTAGTTTTTGCTAGGAAGAAAATCGAGCGTACTACCTTTCTTATTTTCTTTTCTTCTTAACCACTCCACTAATCTTATATCTCCTGATGTGGTGCTTATAATTTTAGAGTTACTGTAACTCATAATGAACCCGTTAACGTCTATGTGAATTTGGGTGTAAAAACTATTGCAGTGTCTCTCTCTGCCTCTAAAAGAGTCTTGCTTTTCATTTGTAGCAAAATTTTGTGGCTGCTTAATAAGTTTCGATCTTTGCTGCCCTATGGCGGGTGTTTGTCCTTTTCTTTGAGAAAATTGAAATGTCTTGGTGTGTCAAACATCAAAATTACCAAGGAAATTGGACTATTATATATCTTTTTATTTTGGACTTCATCTGTTCGTGTTCATATCTAAATATAAAGTTTAAAATAATCAATTATTTCTCAGATGAATAATCCAGACACACTGTAAGTCTTTCTCCGGCTTTTTTTTTTCATTCAACCAAAAATCTCACATTCCATAGACTAAAGTAAGAACATTTTCACGAAATAAAGGATTTAACTTTTATAAAGTTAAGTCATGAATAATATATATATATATATATATATATATATATATATATATATATTCTGGATTAAAATACTATTTTTTTACACATTTAATTTTGCTATTTTAGAAGAGTCAAACTTTTAGTTTTGCTTCTTCGATCGACTAATTTCCATTTTCCAAGGACCATTGATGCATATGATATATAAGGATGTTTGCTACCTCAATTGACTACTTCCCATTTTTCAAAGACTATTGTATAAGTATATAAGGGTAGAAATATATGACATAGTTTGTTGGGATTTATATTTGACTCGGGTTTGACCAAGATCAAATTAGATCTATTTATTAATTAATTTGGTTAAAGTTTGTTAAAATTTTATCCTGTTAAATAGTGAGATTTCAAGTAATTTATAAAGTTTTTTAGGCCTAAGGTGGTCTAATAATGATGTATTAAATTTTATTATAATACTTTGAATTTGAATTTATATATTTAATAACTTATTTAAAGATTTAAGACACATCACTTTTATAGCAAAATAAAATAGAAATATAAAATTGTATACTATTTTTTATGTATCTAATTTACAAACAACAAAAAAATATCAGCCCAGTGGGCTGGGCCGGGTTGCCTCATTGCAAACCCATTTTATGACAAATCAAAAGTTGAATACATCCGTCCATAGAACAAATCCATTTTACCACCTATAATCATGTTCGAAATCATCATTAGAAGATCCAAATTCATAAACAACACAAGTCATTTCAATGTAATTTTCGTTTCCTTCACAAAATCCAGTACATATTTAGATTAAAATTAGAAGAATTTAAAAGTACTTTTACTCTAAAAACATCATTTTTTTTTCCTTTTTCTATTTGATACATTAAAATTTATTACACCGTATTATTCTTTCTTCTCCAATCTCCAGTAAGACACTAAGAAGTTGCTTTTCAATAAGGACTAAGGAGTAGACCAAAGCAAAACTTGAGTTATTGTAACTTTTAACAAGTTTTAATTAGTAGTGTGCTATGTAACTGAAGTGGCCAAGAGAAAAGAGATGAACAAATCCAAAATAATTAAGGAGAGTCATCTGAGAGATATAAGATATTGAAATGAACGATCAATTTATGAAAGTCTCTTCATTATAGATAGAAAAACATTCTCTTTGTCTACAGACTACAGTTGTAACTTGTAACTGATTTAAGAAACGTTTAAAAAAAAAAATCTATGATATTTTTTTCTTCAAATGTTGTGTTTACAGTTATTAAATTCTTTCAAATATCTCTTTTGATTTTTAAAAAACATTTTTCTTGTAAAAAACACAAACAAATTACTAATTGAATATTTAAATAAAAATTTATTGATTACGATTTAAGCTTAGTTTGTTTGCAAAGAAAGAGAATAAAAAATGAATAATAAAATAATGAGATGCATACTTTTATCACTGCTTTAATTAATTTAAAACTTTTACTTTATTTTCTTTTCACACTCTATCGATATCCTAGTGTTTCTTTTCATTTTAACCAAGTGATGAGTGCATAGCATTCATTGCTAAGACAGATTGAATAATAACTTTTGAGGTTCTAGTCTAACTAGCATAAAATCATACAGAACTATGTATATAAAAGTCCAGAAACCACTGAACTTTTTCTACGTTCTACCCATTATTACCCAACTCATTGTCTTAAAACTTTGCAAGTTGAAGGTAAAAAGATTGAGAATTTCTCATAAGATTCTCTGTCTCTCCCAACACATCAAAACAAGTGCTGAGGTGAGAATCTTTTTTCATGGTGCCAGTAACCAGGGTGTTGCAGCTATGCTCATTAATGTCAGAACCGACACTCCTGCCTCCTACTTTTGCTAAAGGCTGCTATAGACAACAACACTCGGTAAAAGGCCTTGACATTTCACATTTGTGACCCAACTTTTCACAAAAATTATAAAACAAAATCAAATATGAAAGGCCCAAATCTGATTCTCTTTTTTCTTTTTCACCATTTCATAATGCATGCAATCCTATATCTATTATTGAAGCCATTAATAAGGTGTCACCAAGCATTGCAATCCATGCGACTTTATATATGAATAATAAGCAATAATTTCCATGCACGTTTCCAACAAGAAAATGATCTTTAGAGGATAGTATTTAATTATAAGATTCAGGAGGCAAGAGTAGAACATTTATATGACTGACCAAAGAATAAAGAGTAGAACATTTATATAATATTATTAATTTCTAGTGTTATAGAAAATGATATTCAGGAATCAGATAACCAAGTTTAAAACTAAGGTAAATATGATGACATGTAGATCTTTTGGCATGATGAACATGAACTTGGGTTGCTACCATACCAAGATGGCTTTAGTCCTGAAAGATCTTCAAGTGGTCCACCAGCAAAATAATTATTATCATTTCTCTGTCGCGTGTTCAAACAAGAAGGGATTTCCAAGTATGGAGAGAGGTTCTTCTTCTTTGACTGATCACTGATGCAGAGTTCACTGTTTCCTCTTAAATCCAACCTTTTACCTAACTTTTGAATGAAGTCACCAGGTAGTTCTAGAACCCCACTCAGCTTGTTGTGGCTGATATTCAGTTGATCTAGGCTTGGAAGTGAACCCAAATTTGGTGGAACTTGTCCACTAAGGCTATTGTTACCTAAGGTGAGAGCTGTAAGATTTTTCAAAAAAGAGAAAGAGTAGGGTATGGAGCCTGTTAATCCACACCCTGATAAACTCAATGATTTGAGCTTCCTAAGCTTCCCTATGAACTGGGGTATCCCTCCTTTAATGGAGTTGTCATCAATGAGTAAATATTCTAAAAGCTCCAAACTTGAGAAGGTTTCACTAATAGGCCCTACAATAAAATTATGACTCAAATCAAGCAAGACTAACCTCTTGAGTTTTCCTATATCAGGAGGAATGTTTCCACTGAGCATGTTAGAGTGACTGGTGAAGCAACAAAACAGTTAAATATTGAAAGGGTTTTTATATACTTGAGTTTCAGCAAGGACTGTGACAGATAAGCTGAGGGTTTGCAAGGTTTGAATGGGAAGACTATATCAGGACCAATGTGGATTTTTGTGACATGAAAAATTGATTGGTTACTACTGCTAAGTTCACACTCAACACCTGGCCATGGAGTATCAGTAATGGCTGTGGACGTGTTTGGGCCCAGTAAGTGTCTTCCAGAAAAACATCCATCACTTCAAACAATCCCAACAGTTCCTCCTCTTCCATTATCATGTGCCCCTTGTGTAAACTATTTCCCATTGACATCATTTCGCCAGCAAACATTAGGAACCAAAGAAGAATAAGAGACATGGATGCCATTAATTTGAGATACTCCCTAGCTACTTCCAAATTCCAATAATTCAAATGGAACTGGATTTAGAGGTACTGAAAATGTCTTGTTCCCCTTTCCCTATTTAAGCTCTCTTGAATAATGGTGGTTGTGTTGATGAAAAAGGAGAAGAATGTAAAGGTAACTCAAGATTCTCATTTTTGTGTCAGCTGTGAAGGCGGCAAAGAAAAACCAAAGCTGTTTTACCTCTCCCAAGATTGTGTTGAGTGAGTATGACTGTTAGTTTGCATGGACAAGGGTGTGAGATGAAATAGGTAGACAATTGTTGGACTACTATAAACGCCAATATAATTTGCCATAAGTGTCAAATTGCTAATTTTTATAAGATAGAAATTATATTTATGGATTGTATTTGTATAATTTTTATATATAATAATATAAATAAAATAATTGATTTATTAACAAATAAAATTAAAAAAATTATAGAAATATTATATATAATTAAACTGTTGCAACCATAAGATATGACACTGAGAGCCGTGGACGTACAAAGTAATAAAGCATGTACAAAACAGGGATCATCTACAAAGGCAGACCTTTTCACCAATATCCATGAACTTTTGCATCTCTTCTTTCACTTTATTTACTCAGTTTGATTGGCAGTATTATTAACTAGCCTATACTATTATGGTTTCCTTTCCGGTTTCTATTCTTCTAGTTCTAAGGTGCATATTACTAGTTTTATTTATTATGTTTCCTAAGTATGAGTTTTCAATCTTTTTAACTAGTACTATAGTATCGGTAGCCACGTCAGTCATGCACTATTATTTTTCTTATAAATAAATTGTATGTTGTTCTGTGTATGTGAACGTTTTGAAATGTTGGTGTTTGTTTTGTGGAATTCATAACGTAAAACGATTAGAAGAGAAAATATATGTTTGATACATGTGATGATTACTATGTACTAATCACGTCTTGCTGGTGTATTTCGTTCCTAGTCCTTCTTTGTTAGTGATACCTGAACTAAAAGAATTTGAAATATATATAGGGAGAGAAGGAGAGGGGGTGAGGGGGAGGTGATTCAAAGTTAATCATCTCATTATCTCGGGAGTATTTTTTTTTAAAAAAAAAGAGTTACTTCATTTTTTTATTATATTAAATATTAAGACTATTAATAGGATTTTTAATGCACATTTTATAGTATTTTTTTAATATTAGATATTTAGATAAGGATAATAAATTTTAAAAGTTTCTTTGTTGTGTATTTCAATAGCATTCATGAGTTATTATGCATCATTTGCTATATTATGTATCTTAATTTTTAAAATAAAAAATTCAAATATAAATTAAAGCAGGTCAAATTTTAAATAAAATTTGAATCTCTTAAACAAGTCAATTTTTTAAGGAAGCAAATGGTTAGTCTTAAATTGATGAATTTTTGAATTTTTTAAGCAAGATGTTCGAATCCTAACTGGGAGAAATTTTGATTAAGAGGAGACAACCTACCTACAAGTGTCCTGAGTACCTCCTAACTAGATTGTTCTCAATAAACATTTGGGAATAGTCCTTACAATATAATATGTGTACTGAATTTTTTAAGAAATAGAACTCAAAAAAATTGTGATGGTTCATAATCATCACTATCTATTAAAAAAGAATCATCACTATATTAAAAGTAATTACTCTCTCCGAATCTAAAGATAAGCAACAAATAAATTAAAATATAAGCAAATTTTAATGTTAAAATGATATGATAATAAAATTTTGTTACCATAAAAAAATAAAAAATATAGAGAAGCAAAATAATCCATCTCTACCATATCATAAATTTCAATTCTTCCAATTGATAACTTGAGACGGATTTATTGACAATTATTTGACAGTGCAATTAATTCTCTGATGCTGTTAGAGACCGTTTCAGAGACGAAGTTAAATAGAGACGCACATTTCCATCTCTAAATATTGTCTCTAAAATAATATACTAGCTATTTAACTTTGTCTTGTTCTGTGTCTAAATTTTATCTTTATATCAAACTTTTCTAGTGAAGTATTTTGATCATACTTGATGATATCATTCTAAAAATATTCTTCAATTAGTTGTGATTCTAGTTTCAGTGTTTATTTTTTATATTGATTTCTAATTTTTTATATTTTCTTTCTTTTTTTATTTTCAATACATTTATTCAATTTTTCTATTATCTTTTTAAAATAAATCATAATTTTATTATTTTACTGTTATTTTATATTTTTTTAACTAATTAATGACTAATTTTCTAATTTTCAACTAATTTTATCAAGCATAGTTCAAGTAACATTTTAAAAATTATTTTTTTTTTAAAAAAAAACTTATCTATTAAACAATCAAATAAGTTTTTTAACTAGTAAAAATAACTAAAAATCAACTCAAATTAATTTGTAACATGGGTAAATAATAGCGTGTTAATTGTCCAACCTAGTGTGAATTGTCCAACCTAGGCCTAACGCATTTAAGAAACAAATTAGACTGCTAAGCTACGAATTCTTGAAAGTTTTGAAAGAAAATTGTAGAGCATTTTATAGAATTTTCCCAGTCACCAAATTTGACAATTGCCACATTAAAATTGTCACGATTCATGAATATTGTCAAAATCCAATTCCTTATTCTTCCATAGTATCGTTATGAATTTTCCTCAGGATTTTTATTCAAACACTGTAATCTTTAAAATTCATTGAATAAAAACCAGTATTCTATTGCAAAAAAGAATCATTGAACAAATTGCAAGAGATATTATGTTAGTCAAAATTAACACCGTTAGGTATTATCAATAAAACTGACCAAAATATCAAATTGATCTAACTTTACGGGACTATAAGAGACCAAATAAAAAAAAATTAAAATAAAACAAAAAAACAAAATATATATTTTAAAACTCCTTTATTTTATAGTAATATATTCATAATTGTTAATATATATTATTAATAAAGGGAAAAGTTCCTTTTAAAACATTAATAAAGAAAATACTTAATTACATTTAGTATACACAACTCATTAAACAATTTTTTTTGACAGAATAACAATTTTATTCTTAAACCATTTTTAAACTTTCATTATTTCTTCCCCGTCACCCTTATTTTTTTATTTCATTACACAACTCATTTAGTATATATTTTTTTTTTCTTTTTTTCTTTTCAAAATTTAAGAGAGACATGCTTCCCCGGTAATACACAGGGCCGGCCTTGGGACAGGGCGAGCGGGTTGTCCGTCCAGGACCCAAAATTTTTTATACCAATAGTTTAAGTAAAAAAAATAAAATAAAAATAAAACCTGCATTAAAGACCCATTTTGTGTGTTAGGAGTCTATTTTTTCCATCTCTTAGTTTTAACATTATTTGCATTTCAAAAAATTTGTGTGTTAGGGGTCTATTTTTTCATCTCTTAGTTTTAATATTATTTGTATTTCAAAAAATTTGTGTGTTAGGGACCATTTTTTTCATCCCTTAGTTTGATATTATTTGTATTTAAAAAAATTTGTGTATTTAAAAAAATTTGTGTGTTAGGGACCCATTTTTTTCATCCTTTAGTTTTAATATTATTTATATTTTAAAAAATTTGTGTGATAAAGACTCATTTTTTTTTTTCAATTCGCCATGTGACAAAGAATTTTCAGGAAGGCCTGGTAATACATAATGAAGATAAGCGAATTTGATGTCTACATTTTTTTTAAGTACGTAATTGCATGCATAACCAATCAACCCCTCTTTCCTATTTTTTATTCAATCCCATTTGCTCTCTAAACCACCTACTCCTCTTTTTTTTTTTTTTTTTTTTTTAACTCTCATGTCAAAATAACTATTTTAAACTTTATTAAAAACTAAAATCTGTCATAAAATTTAAATTTAACATTTTTAAAAGATTTGGTTAGTCAGCACGCACGACGTGTATTCCACCCAATAATAAATAAAAAAGCTTAATTCAGTTAAATACAAGTAAAATTAACTAATTTGATAAAAAATGGGTTACCAAAAAGAAAATGGGTTAATATTATTATATCACATTTAAAATTATAAACTTTGATATAAAAATTAAAAAAGAATAATTAAAAATAGAATCTCAAATGTCAATAAATAAAAGAGTATTTTTTATATGATATCATTAAATAAGATAAAAATAATTAAAATTTACTTATATATAGATTTATCAAACTTTTTTGTTTTATTATTTAGTTATTTATAACTAAGCTCGGAGGGAGTATAATTTATTATGATTTTGTAGAAGAACAATCAAGTAAACCTACATACATGGTACTTAGCCAAAAAGTTGTTGACCACATATATACTTAGTAATTGCGGCGGGCCATGGTCAACTATACGATAGCTCACACTTCCATGGAACAGTTTTGTCTCGTTCCTCACTCGCTTTGGCAACAAAGTCACAAAGTTCCTAACTCACTTTGGCAACAAAGTCACAAAGTGTTTGTCCCATTCTTTTGATATAATTGATGTTATGACGATTATGATAATATACTCATCATTTTGTCACTATGCAACTTATTTTATTATTTTCATTTTTTTCTGTTTCTTTGGCTCTGTTATATACCTCGTCACTTATATTACTGTTCTCCCCACCTTTTCTTGTTCCATTTTGCTTCATCGTATTCCACCCACCTCGGAGGCCCAAGCCAAAGGTTCTCCCTTTCAACTTAGTACATGGTTTTGATGGCAATTTGTTTGCTGTCGTGTATTACATATTTGATCATAATTTTTTTGTTATACTAATTGATTATGAACATGATTAACTCTGTTTTGTAGTCTTTATTTACGGCTCCTTTCATTTTTCGTACTCAATGATTGCAATTCATCGTTTTGGGTACTGTTTGAGGTTTAAACGTTTTGAAAGTTTGGATCTTTAATCTACTGGTTTTGTTTCCATCATGGATGTCTTCAGAATCTGGTCCTTGGTCACTAGTTAGAATTTGAGTGGGGTAAATTAGAACTGTTCCGGTTTGTGGAATTGCTCATCAATATCACATTCCCATAAGTTTGGATCTGTTTCTTCTAAAGTCAACACTTGCTTTATAGGATAAAGCAAGTAATTTTACTTGTTGATGAAAAAATCACCTGTCAATATTATATGTGTACATACGTAACAAATCATGAAAGTGAAGTTTTGATAAGAAAATTTCAGAAGATCATGCTTTCATGTGGTGAGGACTGATGAATCTTTCATTTGACATGGAATGGTAACAAGCATGCTTTTAGTTGAAATACCATTTGGGGACACCAAAAAAACTACGTTTTTCTGCTTTTAGTTGTTACGTTGACAGGATTCTAATTAGCATGCTTTGTAGTGTTCTGAAATCAGCCAGTGAACTTAAGATATATTCATGCTTGCATTTATTGATATTGCATAGCATCTTTGCATTGGAATGCATTTGATATAATATCATGTTATTTAATCACACTATATTTCAAACTCTATTTCAGCAGATCCTGCGGACATCGTAAGTAAATCTTATGAAGATGGAGATGATAACCAATGTTACCGAGTACGAAGCTATTGCAAAGGAAAAATTGCCAAAGATGGTTTATGACTACTATGCATCAGGGGCAGAGGATCAGTGGACTTTGAAAGAGAACCGAAATGCGTTCTCAAGGATTCTGTAATATACTTTTCTCAGGAATTAGGACCTCCATTTACCTGTTCTAGCCCTCTAGAAACTTTTCATTCAAAATCTAAGCTTACCTTTCCTTTGATTTACTAAGGACACATTAGGATTCCCTGTGTGATGGGATTGCAACTTGTGTTTCCCTTAATTAATTTTCATCTTTTTTGTTCTGAAGCCCTTCTCTCAATATCTATTTGGTTTACTTCAAACAGGTTCCGCCCGCGTATTCTTGTTGATGTAAGCAAGATAGACTTGACTACAACTGTATTGGGCTTCAAAATATCTATGCCTATCATGATTGCTCCAACAGCCATGCAAAAGATGGCTCACCCTGAAGGTATGTGATCAGATTCTTTGGTCTGTGCCACATTAAGATATTGCCATTACATTCGGTGCATGTTTGGATTAAAGTTTACAAACTTAAGTGAATGAAATTTAATTTTGTAAATTGAGTATGCAAAAGCAACTTTTTCTTTACTTCTTTTTCAAACTGAGTTTCAGTTTACAATCGAATACAACTCAAAATCAAACCAAAAGTTTTTTCTGTTTTACTTTTTGAGTGAAATTTTTGAGGGCGAGCCTAGTACAGCGATAAAGTTGTGTCTTGGTGACTTGTTGGTCATGAGTTCAAATCCAGAAATAGTCTCTTTGCATATGCAAGGGTAAGCCTTTGTATAATATTCCTCCCCCTTATCTTCGCATAACGAGGAGTCTCTGGGTGAGGTACGTACTTTTTGAGCGGAATTTAAAAGCCTCCCAACCGAAAACTAAACATAACTTCAGTCTTTTGTTGTTGTTCTTGTGATTATATACAAGTATAACTGCTTCACTCTCATATGGCAAAAAGCACTAAGTTACGCATTTCCACACCTTGAGGTGGAATGATTATAGGATGAGGTATAGAATGCCATAATATGTAACTTCCTAGCATTTAATTGAATGAGAAGATATTTTGTGGCTCTTTGAAAGAAAGCTTATGGAGTATTTTATGCTGAAACCGGTATAGGTTCTGTATACTTTGGTGTGCTATAAGCACAAGAACATGAAAGTAGATTTAAAAGAGGTTTGCTTAATTACGAAGACAATAGAACATTCCCTTCTAAACAAAAACTGCTATTATCCTTTCTTAAATAAGATTACAATCCCATTTGAAGCAAATGAATTTATCTTAAAAATCTCGGTCAATTTCATCTAACCATTTTGGGGAGAAAATTCCAGCAAGTTAAGATTGTCTAATATGTTTTGCAAAATGTTTGCAAATTGCAATGAATATAGTGTTTTTAGAGCAGAATATTGCGGAATGCTCCAACCTTACATCGTTTAACTATTGTGGTGGTTATTTCTTGTATAACTACGAAGTATAAAATTAATCTGAATTAAACATAAATTCTGCTGATTTCGTTAATGCATAAGTCCCTGATTCTTAATATATTTTTAATAGAAGTTTATTTCTTAATGCAACAACAATTGATAAAAGCTTCTGAATTAAAAGAAATTATGCAACTTTTATACAGGAGAATTAGCTACTGCTAGAGCAGCATCGGCAGCTGGCACAATCATGGTTTGGCTTTCACTATATTTGTCATGCACTTTGGTTTTATTTCGAGATGAAAACTATATTTCTTTCCTTGTAGTTTATTATTTATTTGACTGTAATATGAAATTTTTTATGCCTACTCAACTACATGCATTTGTTATACTTATTTACGTTCCAGCAGATTAGATTTTATAATTTTTTTTTGTCACAGACACTATCCTCATGGGCTACTTCGAGTGTTGAGGAGGTTACTTCAACAGGTCCCGACGTTCGTTTTTTTCAACTTTATGTGGGTATTTTTTCCTCAGTTATGCAAGCACTACTATTAATATCTCCTCTTATCTAACATCCTCAACAATCTTGTCTTAATACCTACTATGTTACTGTTCTCTTCTTCTCTCAGATGCTTAAAGACAGAAATGTGGTTGCTCAGCTTGTGGGAAGAGCTCAAAGAGCTGGTTTCAAGGCAATTGCCCTTACTGTGGACACTCCAATTCTTGGTCGTAGGGAGGCTGATATCAAAAACAGGTTGGCAAACCATTTGGAAATTTCAATCGGAACAGCCTTTCAACAAAACTTTATATGGTTCATCATGGTTGAATTGCTAAGTCTCCTACTCTTAAGATATTTACTACTGGCTAGTTTGATGGGCTATTTTACAGATTTACATTGCCACCAAACCTCGTTTTGAAGAATTTTGAAGGATTGGATCTTGGAAAGTTGGACAAGGTGTGTGATTACATTGTTATTTTCTATTATTTGGTTTGAAATTTTGAAATAAATGGATTTTTTTTCCTTTAGATTTAAATATGTTTTTATCCTTAATGTATAGTTAAATTTTGTGTTTAATCCCTGATAAATTTTTTTCTTCATATCTATTCATTGATATTTGAAAAGTTATTTTATATCCCTATTTATTGTCAGTTAAGTGATGACATATTCGTAAATATTTTATAATGCGATTTGTGATGACTAAAAAACTGATAATATTTGTTTCAAAATTAAATTAGAAAAGAATTTCTCTCTCCTATTCCATCCTTTGCCTCCCTCTTCCTTCCGTTTCTCTTTCTTTCTTCTGTCATGAATACATCACCAAAGTTACTGTCATGAATCCCTTGTGTCTGTTCTTTTCATGTTTCGTCATCTTTGTTCAATGCCTTTGGAGTGGATGCTTTTGTAGTGGGTTAATTAAAAACTCAAAAAAACATAATTTAGAAATTAGTATTATTAACTTCAAATCAACAAATCTCCCATCTCCCAAAATTAATCAATACATTCCAAATTCCAAATCACAAATCCAATTAATCTCGATAGCTCAGAGCAAATTCAGAGCAACAACAATTCAGAAAATAACAAAAAAAATCAACCAAAGGACATCGTTGATGTTAATGGCTCAAAGGGTTTAGAGAAGCTTGTGTGTTATGCAAAGACATAAACGTATGCCAAGATGATTTTTTCACGATGATTGTGGATGACATTCACGGTGAGATCGAGGTGGGAGAGGAAGGTGCGAAGGGAGGGATTGCAGTCACCGCTGGCAACCCAGTCGGGGGTGACATTGAAGAGGCTTGTCCAAGTAACTCGTAGTCATGGAAGAAGAACTACTCGATGTCGGTGACCTCCCCGTCGACGTAATCAAAGGTGGTGACGGAAGAGCTGAAAATGAGAGAGTTGTGTTCGCAATGAACTTTCTTTTGGTTGTCTTCCTCTACGGTGGGAGGTGACTTTGAAGGCGGTGCCGAAGTGTTTCAGATTTAAAAGTTAAAAGATTGACGATGGAGAGAAATGTTTCTGAAAGTTAAAAACAAAGAGAAAGTCAAATTTGATTTTGAAACAAATACGGGTGATTTTTGAATTGTTACAAATGGTGTTATCAAATATTTAACGGACACGTTATTATCTAACTGATGGTAGAGATTTAAAACAAAAAAATTTAAATATCAGATAGGAAATGTAAAAAAAAAATTTATCAGGGATCAAATACAAAATTCGACTATATATTAAAAATAAAAAGTATATTTAAATTTTTTTTTTATTGGTCATATTATTGTTGTTACTGTTACTATTTTCTATTTGGGATTACATTGCAGACTAGTGACTCTGGTCTTGCCTCTTATGCTGCTGGACAAACTGATCGGTCACTCAACTGGAAGGTGATATAGATCTTTGACACATGCAATTTCCTAATCTGTGACACTGAATGTGGAAGTAATAATATGGTAAGTCTTGTTTCAGGATATCAAATGGCTTCAATCAATCACTTCATTGCCAATTTTAGTTAAGGGTGTACTTACTGCTGAAGATAGTAAGCCTACCAAACAGATGCACTTTGTTTCTTTCCTGTCCTTTTATCTCTTCAAAATTGTTTTCTCAATCTTTAATCTTATTCCATATCTAATAATGTAGCAAGGATAGCCATACAAGCTGGGGCTGCTGGAATCATTGTTTCCAATCACGGAGCTCGTCAACTTGACTATGTCCCTGCAACTATTATGGCTTTGGAAGAGGTAGTGGATCCTAACCATTTCTAGAAATTTTATAGAAATGAACCACTTGCCATCATTCTTTATTTGATTTTATTTCATAATGCTTTATACATTAAAACTTTAAAGCTGTTATATTTGACTCATTGCAAGATTTTTTTTCATTGTCTGCTTCCTTACTAATAATCATTGCATTTTCATTTTCTTTTTAAATTTTTGGGTCCGGTTAAATAATGTCCTCTTTCGATTCATTTAACATATTGGAAATATTGGTTGCTTGACTTAAATAGGTAGTTAAAGCTGCACAAGGAAAAATTCCAGTTTTTATGGATGGTGGAATTCGTCGAGGCACAGATGTTTTTAAAGCACTAGCTCTTGGAGCAGCCGGTGTATTCGTAAGTACATGGAAGTTTGATCACCATCATAGAAAATTAAACTATTGAATGCTTAACTTTAGTATATGTGTGTTTGTTTGCCTTATGGAATATGGCATGACAATATGCTTTTCTATTTCATTGATTTACTACTTTTTAATTGGAGGCTGACGATCTAAAATAATCTAAATAGCCCCACATTCTTGCTATTTATATCTTTGTCTTTCATCTCAAATTTCAGATTGGTAGACCTGTGGTGTTCTCATTGGCTGCTGATGGTGAGGCTGGTGTGAGAAAAGTACTTCAAATGCTTTGTGATGAGTTTGAATTAACTATGGCACTAAGTGGTTGTCGTTCACTCAAGGAGATAACTCGTGATCATGTTGTCATTGAGTGGGATCGTCCAAGATTTTCTCCCAAGTTATAAGATGGCAGGACTCAACCTTGTTCTTCTATATTCTAAATAGGAATTTTAAAATAACCCGTGTTCTTAGTCCATGCTTCAGTATAAAACTTTGTTATTACATTGAGTCAGGCATTAGTCATCCATTACTAATTGCTACTTTTTTATTAGTTGTACATGATAAGTTTCTACTTGAAGTCATTTCATTGCACTTGGAGCTAAGATTTGGTAAACTCTAGAAACATGATTGCTAACAAAATGTACATTTTTCTTGGTAAAAGATTAAGTTTTATGATCATGTATCTCTCCATTTAGGTGCGACAACTTTGATTTGATAAGTTGCTTGATGTCTTTGGATTGAAAATGCTCCTAAGACCATCTCATTTGATGTGATGGTTAGCATGGAATGAAGAACAAAAACATCACATTTGAATCAAAGGATCTTAAGACCACATGACTTGGGGCTAAGGTCACCCTATACTATAGGGTGTCCTTAAATGTTTGGTACCCAACTCTATTATTTATGAGGAAGGGAAGGGAGGGAGTAGGAGTGTATATGTAAGAAAAGAAGAAAAAAAAAAAGAAGAAAAAAAGGTGAAAAATAAAATGAAATAAAGATTATTTGATTTTAGAGAAATAGAGTGAAAATTAATTTTTTGAAATCATTTGATTTATTATTATTATTTAAGAAAACATGATTGAGGCATGTAGGTGGAAACATATGTGTTTCCTTTAAAACATAAAGGCATAGGTTTGGCATAATCGATTATGGAATCATATTGATTAAAGCATTGGCTGGATGGGGAATTTTTTTTGTTGGGTTCCACTAGTGTTTTAAAAAGTTTCTCTTTAATTCTACTTATCAAACAACTTAATCACACTCTCTTCCTTACTTTTTTTCCTCTATTTTCATAATACCAAACACACTCTACAAGACATGATACTTCTTTAGAGACAATGACCGTACTGCCACACCTGCAAAAAAAATTTACCTGATTGCCACGAGAGAGAAACTAAATACCAAACTGCCACGCGGCATAATTCGCTATGCCTTGCAGCGAATTATGCGCGCTGAGGTGTCACCAGGATAATGGCCACGTAATTCGCTGGGGAGGGTAGCGAATTACGTGGTCGATGCGTCAGTCTGGGCGCTGACACAGCAGGCCACGTGGCGTTCCCCCCGTAATTCGCTGGGGGCCATAGCGAATTATGCCACGTAATTCGCTGCCCCCAATAGCGAATTACGTGGCGGTTACTGAGCGCTTTATGACGTGGACATAATTCGCTTGGGGCTCCAGCGAATTATGCCACATAAACCCTATTTTAAACGCTGGTCCCCCCCTCCCATTTTTTTTACTTTCACTCTTCCCTTTCCATTCTTCCTCCCTCATTTTTTCTACTGCTGCGTTTTTTTTACTCTCTATCCATCCTTCAATTTTTCTTTCCTACATTCTTCATCCATCATTTGGTTTGTGTTGTTACAAGTAAGTTGTGTTTTTATATTATTTTATTTATTATTTATTTTGTTGTTATATTTTTATTAATATATAGATGTTAGGGTTAAAACATTAGGATAGAGGATATGTTGTTTTAGGATAGATGATGGTCTTTGTTTGATGATATGTGACCATTATATGTAACTTTTAATTTTGTATCATTTTATTTGTTATTGATTATATTGTAATTATTTTATTAATATATAGATATTAGGGTTGAAACATTAAGGTAGAGGATATGTTGTTTTAGAATAGATGATGATGTTTGTTTGACGATATTTGACCATTATATGTTGTTTTTAATTTTTGATCATTTTATTTGTTATTGATTATATTGTAATTTTTTATTAAGATATAAATATTAGGGTTGAAACATTAGGGTAGAGGATATGTTGTTTTAGGATAGATGATGATGTTTGTTTGACGATATTTGATCATTATATGTTGCTTTTTATTTTTGATCATTTTATTTGTTATTGATTATATTGTAATTTTTTATTAAGATATAGACATTATGGTTGAAACGTTAAGTTAGAGGATATGTAGTTTAAAAATAGAATTGTTATTTTTTATGATAAATGGTAGTTTTTATTTGTTATTAATATATAGATATTAGGATTCAAACATTAGGATTAAAACATTAGATTACAGGATATCTAATTTAAAAATAGAATTGTTAATTTGTGGGATAGATGATAGTTTTTATTTGTTATTATTTTATTAGGTTTTAAACATAAAATTTGAAACATGAAGTTTAAGGATTTTTATTTACAAATTAATTATTGGTAATTTTATTTGATTATTTATTTATGTATGAATAATTAGTATATCTATATATATAATT
>PYAF01004444.1:28294-54625 GCA_007407185.1 Glycine tomentella
TTCAACATTGGTTCTACGTTAAGGTCAATCGAACCAACGTTTCGTACAACATTTCGACTGCTTGACTGTCCACCGAAATTCACTTCAGCATACAACTCTATAAATCTTGGATCTCCTCCTTCGGATACACATGCATCTGTAACTAACGACAGATCGTCATCATCTGCAACATCCACACCTACCCATTGCACCGGGTTGCTGGAGGCACATCGAGCACTCAATTGAGATACACACTGATCCCGTTGTAATCTCAGCTTCTTATATATGATTTTCATCAAATCATCGTAGGTGCAACAGGGAGGCATACGAAACATTTTACTTTCTCCTTCAAATATTTGACCATTCGGTCCAATATATTTTCTCCCATTATAGTACACAATGGTAATCAAACCATTTGTACCACTACTCATGTTGCAAAAGCTTTCAAAAATATCAACACCGAAAAAAATTTGCCAAATTGCTTCATGGAACAACAACGGTGAGGGAGGGTTTAAATAGGGGGGTAGGACAAGTAATTCGCTGGGTGGGGCAGCAAATTATGACACGTAATTCGCTATTGGGGGCAGCGAATTACGTGGCATAATTCGCTATGGCCCCCAGCGAATTACGGGGGGAACGCCACGTGGCCTGCTGTGTCAGCGCCCAGACTGACGCATTGACCACGTAATTCGCTACCCTCCCCAGTGAATTACGTGGCCATTATCCTGGTGACACCTCAGCGCGCATAATTCGCTGCAAGGCATAGCGAATTATGCCGCGTGGCAGTTTGGTATTTAGTTTCTCTCTCGTGGCAATCAGGTAAATTTTTTTTGCAGGTGTGGCAGTACGGTCATTGTCTCACTTCTTTACACACCTTTTGACTCTAACATGCTATATTTGATTGGGAGGAAAGAGAATGAATAAAAGTGTAAGAAAATAAAAAGAATGAAAAAAGTAGAAAGAAAATAAATAAAAAAGTAAGATTGTTTGGTTGAAATGAAAGAGTAAAAAAGAGAAGAAGTATTTGAAATAAAGTATGTAGGGAGGTAAGTAAAGAAAAGAAAAAGGAAATTTAATATAAATACTAATGTATTATAAAGAGAGATTAACTTATTCCAAGAGTAACTCATTTATTTTATCATTTATTTTCATGAAATCTAATAATTATAATAAATAGTAAATTTTAATGTTAGATTTCAAGAAAATAAATAATTAAGATAAAAAATAATTTTTTTAAAGTTATTCTCAAATAACTTGATTCCTAGTCAGATATTATTATTATTACTAAAGTAAGAATCAAGGGGAGGGGTCTGAATAAAAAAAAGGAAGAGGAAGATATAACCATATCGAGAGACTAGTTTTTAAAAATTGTATCATTTGATCGCTTTTTATTTCATTTGAGCAGTGAAAGTTATTTTCAGTCTCATTGTTTTTTTTTATATATAACTTTTCCCCTCTTTCATCTTAATTTCACTCCTTTCAACTCTTTTCACTTTCATTACACTAAGCCCTTCTAAATGCAGACCAGGAGCCTAGACTTTACAATACTAGGAGTAGGAGCCAACCACGAACAAAATCCATGATGAACCCATAGACCTCCATCAAAAGAAAATACCCACCACAAATTGTGTTTGGCACTATGCCTTGTAATGTTTTTATTTAGATAATATAAAAATAACGTAAAAACTAACAAAGTACACAGAAGCTTTATATATAACCTTTGAAGCGACAGAAAATTACCAACACGGACATAGCCAAAGATATGAAAAATCCAAAATTGTGGTCATGAGATCTTCCACGTGTAATCCTTCTTTGAGAACCGTGATATTGATCCATCCATTCATCATCAACTCACTTGGATAAGAGATTGTCCATTTTCACTTGCCTCACAAGTTAACACTCCACCAATTCCTTAATTTCCACATTATCTATAGCTTCTCCTTAATTTCAAAACCATCTCGAATAAGACAACCTTATCATATCATGCATGGTTTAGTAACTTAGAAGACAGAAGCAAGTTTTTTATTTTATTTTCAATATATACTTATTATTTTCAGAGATAGTTTTGACAAGTGCCTAACTATATACGTGAAATGTCGAAGGTATACCACAATCTTTTGCACTTATTTATTGAATTTTTTTAGAACTGTACAAGTAGAGAAGAAACATGATTAAGGTGTTTATTTTTTTCCCCAAAAAAATGATATGTCTAATCCATAAAAATTAACTTAAACAACATATAACATGGTAGTTGCACCATTATAGTTACTGTAAAGAATACTGAACATTAAGTGATACATACTGTAGAACTTTGCTCATGAGATAATGATCGTTGCACTCCAGTTTCAGACTTTAGCACGAGAATTTGGATGGTTTCTCTAAATCTAATGGACGTACGTTTTCAACTTAATGAAGTTATGCAGATTGTAGATCAAGGGGTTAAAAATGTGATTTTTCAAAAACAAATTCAAAACCAAATTAAGAATTTGGTCTCTCAACCTGAATTTTTAACTATTTTTTTGTGTTTTTTAAGAAAAATAATATTTTTTAAAAGATAATAAAATAATATAAATAAAGAAAATTAATTCAAAATAATAAAATTATAGAAAATAAATAAGAACAAATTAATTCTAAATAATATTTTAATATATGTATTTGCCCATAATAATAATAATTGTTTTCTTTTTCTTTTATGTATATCTTTGTTCTTTGTTTTATGTTTGTGTGAAAATATCGTTAAAAATTCGCTTCCGTTTTTGTTTTTCTTTCTTTTCTTTTTGTTACATTGGACATGAACCTTTCAGACCAAGGAAAAGGAGTGACAAAGAAGGAAGTGAAGTTATAACTTAAAACAAATGGAGCAATCAGAATTTCGAATACACCGAATTCGCAAATGAACACAATCTCTCTTATTTATTTTTTTTGGTAAAATATGCAATTAAGCTTAAAAAAGGTGTACTCATCATCATTTTGTCACTGCAATTTCTTTATTATTTTGCTCTGTTACTTGATGTAACAGACTTACATGCCTTATGTCTCTTTCACTTTTCTCCGCAGTTTTTCTTGTTCCTTCTGAGCTTAATCCTATTCCTCACTTCGGCTGCTTAGCAATCCAAGCCAAAGGTTCTCAATTTCAACTTAGTACCTGATTTTAATTCCATGTTATTTGCAGTATTTGATCATAATTTTTTAATATTACTAATTGATTATGAACATGATTAACTTTGTTTTGTAGTCTTAATCACGGTTCCTTTCATTTTTGTACTTAAATGATTGCAATTGACCGTTTTGGGTACTGTTTGAGGTTTACACAGTTTGGAAGTTTGGATTTTTAATCTGCTGGATTGTTTTCCATCATGGGTTTCTTCTGAATCTGATCCTAGCTCACTTAATTTGAAAGGGTAAATTGAACTGATCCTGTTAGAGGAATTGTTCATCAAGATCACATAAAGTAAAATGATCCATAAATTGGAATCTGTTTCCTCTATAGTGAACACTTGCTTTGTTGGATAAAGTAAGTAATTTTACTTGTTGATGAAAATATCACTGGTAGATATTTTTGCATGCTCGGAAACAAGTTGAGAATAGAAGAATCATGTTTCAGATGTAGAAGCTATAACTATTGGTTTCGGAAAATCACATCCGAATCATGAAACCAAACATGCTAATTATGTAAACATACATAATCATGAAAGTGGAGTGTTGATTTTAAAATTTAAGAAGATCCTGATTTCATGTGGTGCGGGCTGATGAGTCTTTCATTTGACAAACCCTTTTTCAAAAAAGACAACTCTTCTATTTTTGTTAATTGAAATACCATTGAGGGACACCAAAAGACTACGTTTTTAAGCTTTTAGTTGTCACGTTTACCAATATTGTGTTTTGAAAGGATTCTAACTAGCATGTTTTATAGTGTTCTGAAATGAGTCAGTGGACTTCAGAAATATCCATACTTGCACTTATTGACATTGCATAGCATCTTTGCATTTGATATGATTTCATGTTACTTAATAACTATATACTTGAAACTCACTTTCAGCAGATCCTGCAGACGTCATCAGAAAATCTTACGAAGATGGATATGATAACAAATGTTACCCAGTATGAGGCAATTGCAAAGGAAAAATTGCCAAAGATGGTTTATGACTTCTATGCATCAGGGGCAGAGGATCAGTGGACTTTGAAAGAGAACCGAAATGCATTCTCAAGGATTCTGTAATCTACTTTTCTCAGGAACTAGGACCTCCATTTATCTATTCTAGCCCTCTAGAAACTTTTCATTCAAAATCTAAGCTTACCTTTCCTTTGATTTACTAAGGACACATTATGATTCCCTATGTGATGAGATTGTAACTTGTGCTTCCTTTAATTAATTTTCGACTTTTTTATTCTGAAGCCCTTCTCTCAATATCTATTTGGTTTACTTCAAACAGGTTCCAGCCACGTATTCTTATTGATGTAAGCAAGATAGACTTGACTACAACTGTAATGGGCTTCAAAATATCAATGCCTATCATGATTGCTCCAACAGCCATGCAAAAGATGGCCCACCCTGAAGGTATGTGATCAGACTCATTGGTCTTTCGGTGCATGTTTGGATTAAAGTTTACAAACTTAAGTCTGAATGAACTTTATTTTGTAAATTGAGTATGCAAAAACAACTTTCCTTAGTTCTATTTCAGACTAAGTTTGAAGGCAAAATTATGATTAAATTCAGTTTTAATTGAATCCAACTGGAAATTAAACAATTTTTTTTTCAGTTTTACTTTTTTAGCAGACGTTGAAAGCCTCCCAACTGAAAACTAACCATAACTTCAGTCTTTTGTTGTTATTGATCTTGTTGTTTTATATAACTACTTCACTGTAACAAAGGCAAAAGGCACACAATTATGCATTCCCATACCTTGAGGTGGAATGATTATAGGATAAGGTATAGAATGCCATAATATGAAGCTTCTTAGCATTTAATTGAACGAGAAGGTATCTTGTGGCTCTTTGAAAGAAAGCTTACAGAGTATGTTTATGCTGAAACCGGTATAGGTTCTGTATACTTTAGTGTGCTATAATCACTAGAAAATGAAAGGAGGATTTAAAGAGGTTTGCTTAATTACAAAGTCAACAGAACATTCGCTTCTCAACAAAAACTACTGTTATCCTTTCTTAAATAAGATTACAATCCCATATGAAGCAAATGAATTTATCTTAAAAATCTCAGCCAATTTCAGATAACCATTTTGCAGAGTAAATTCCAGCAAGTTAAGACTGTCTAAATTGTTTTTTAAAATGTTTGCAATGAATTGAAGACGATATCAAGAAAAGTAGTGTTTTCAAATGAAACCGAAAAGGGTTTGGGAGCTTCTGGAAATGTTATATTACTTTTTAGTGTTTTATAGAGTAGAATATTGCACAACGCTCCAATCTTGACGCCATTTAACTATTTTGGTTGTTGTAATTACAAATTATAAAATTAATCAGAATTGAACAAACACTGCTAATTTTGTTAATGCATTAATCCCTGATTTTCAATATTGTTTTTATTGAAGATTATTTCTTACTACAAGAACAATTTAGAAAAACTTCTTAATTAAAACAAATTATGCAACTTTTGTGCAGGAGAATTAGCTACTGCTAGAGCAGCATCAGCAGCTGGCACAATCATGGTTTGACTTTCACCATATCTGTCATGCATTTTGGTTTTATTTCCAGACAAAGTTATATTTGTTTCGTTGTAGTTTTATTATTTATTTAACCGTATGCCTACTGAACCGCATGCATTTGTTGTACTTAATTACTTTCCAGCTGATTAGTTTTCATAATTTTTGTGACAGACACTATCCTCAACTGCTACTTCCAGTGTCGAGGAGGTTGCTTCAACAGGTCCTGGCATTCGTTTTTTTCAACTTTATGTGGGTATTTTTTCCTCATTTCTTCTTTCCATACTGTGATGTGTATTAAAAGTCTCGTCTCCCCGGTGAATACAAAACATTTTCTTGACAATGAAACATTTCCAAGCAACTTAGTATGAAACAGAAAATCACTTTTATGAATTATCAATTTTTTTTTTGTTGCACTTTTATGAATGTTTTAATGAGTTTGGAAAGTTAAGGCTTGATTCCTGCATACTGCCACAGGGCAATGTATTACTTACATTTTTTTTTCCATTGTTTTTTGCCAGAAAAGATCTTAATAGTTTCACAAATAATTTCTTTTCTTTCCTCTGTGATTTCCTCCACACTTCCTTTTAATAATAAAATGTTATTCTCCTTGCTCAAGTTATGCAAGCACAAATATGAATATATCCTCTTATCTAAAATTTTCACAATCTTGTATTAGAACCTAATATGTTACTGTTCTTTTCGTCTCTCAGGTGTTAAAAGACAGAAATGTGGTTGCTCAGGTTGTGAGAAGAGCTGAAATAGCAGGTTTCAAGGCAATTGCCCTTACTGTGGACACTCCAATTCTTGGTCGTAGGGAGGCTGATATCAAAAACAGGTTGGCAATCATTTGGAAATTTCAATGGAACAGCATTTCAACAAAACTTTATATGGTTCATCATGGTTGAATTGATAAATATCCTACTTTAAGATATTTACTACTGGCTAGTTTGATGGGGTATTTTACAGATTTACATTGACACCAAACCTGGTTTTGAAGAATTTTGAAGGGTTGGATCTTGGAAAGCTGGACAAGGTGTGTGATTACATTGCTACTTTCCATTATTGGTATGAAATTTTGAAATCAGATGAGTTTTTCCATTATTGGTCATCTTATTGTTATAACTGTTGCTATTTTCTGTTTGGGATTACATTCCAGACTAGTGACTCTTTTGCTGCCTCGTATGCTGCTGGACTATATGATCGGTCACTCAACTGGAAGGTGATATAAATATTTCGCAGATACAATTTTCTAATCAGCGACACTGAATGTGGAAGTAAATATGGGAAATCTTTTTTCAGGATATCAAATGGCTCCAAACAATCACTTCTTTGCCAATTTTATTAAAGGGTGTACTTACTCCAGAAGATAGTAAGCCTATCAAACAGATGCACTTTGTTGCTCCCTGTCCATTTTATCTTTATTGGGATTGTTTTCTCAATTTTGAATCTAACTTCATATCCTATGCTAATAATGTAGCAATGATAGCCATACAAGCTGGAGCTGCTGGAATCATTGTTTCCAATCACGGTGCTCGCCAACTTGACTATGTCCCTGCAACTATTATGGCTTTGGAAGAGGTACTAGATCCTAATCATTTCTGGAATTTTTTTAATTAATTGAAATAGAAATGAACCACTTCCAGTATCATTCTAGGTAGTGGAACTAAAGTCTTAGTCATTCTTTGTTTTATTTTAGTTAATCACGCATTATGCATTAAAACTTAAAACCTGTTATATTGGAATCATTGCAAAATTCATTTTCATTGTCTGTTACCTTGTAATTGTTGCATTTTCATCTTCTTTTTAAATTTGTATCCTATTTCAATTCTTTTAAGGTATTGGAAATATCGGTTGCTTGACTTGAATAGGTGGTTAAAGCTGCACAAGGAAGAATTCCAGTTTTTCTGGATGGCGGAATTCGCCGAGGGACAGATGTTTTTAAAGCACTAGCTCTTGGAGCAGCCGGTGTATTCGTAAGTACACGAAAATTTGATTACCATCATAGCAATTAAACTGTTGAATGCTACTTCAGTATGTGTGTGTTTGTTTGCCTTATTGAAGCATATAAGCATCATAAAGGTGTAGTTCCTATGTTCTACAGAGAAGCATATGATCCTGAATCTTAGAAATTTCCTTGGAATATGAATTTCCACAAATGCCATGGAAACTTATGGAATATGCCAATATGCTTTTCTATTTCATTGGTTTACTAGTTTTTTCTGGAGGCAGGTGATCTAAAATAATCTAGTAAGTCCCATATTCCTGCTATTTATATATTCGCCTTTCATCTCAAATTTCAGATTGGTAGACCTGTGGTGTTCTCATTGGCTGCTGATGGTGAGGCTGGTGTGAGAAAAGTACTTCAAATGCTTCGTGATGAGTTTGAATTAACTATGGCACTAAGTGGTTGTCGTTCACTCAAGGAGATAACTCGTGACCATGTTCTCACGGAGTGGGATCGTCCAAGATTTTCTCCCAAGTTATAAGATGGCAGGAGTCCACCTTGTTCTTCTATATTCTAAAATAGGAGGAATTTTAGAATAACCTTTGTTCTTATTTCATGCTTTAGTAGAAATCTTTGTTGTTATAGTGAGTCAGGCGTTAGTCATCCATTAGTAATTGCTACTTCTTTATTCACTGTACAAAATAAGTTTCCACCTGAACTCATTTCATTGCACTTGGTGCGATTTGGTAAACTCTAGAAACATGATTGCCTATAAAATGTACTTTTTTCTTGGCAAAAGATTAAGTTTTATGATCATGGATCTCCCATTTAGGTGCTGACAACTTTGATTTGATAAGTTGCTTGATGTCTTTGGATTGAAATTGTTCCTAAGACCATGTAAAAGATGTTATGGTTATCATGAGATGGAGAACAACACACATTACATTTCGTACAAAAGATGCCTAAGAACCACAAGACACTCAGCGCTAAGGTCACCCTCTTAAAATGTTTGGTACACCGCTCTTGACCAAGTGTGAGTAATTTACCTTATGACCTTTTATCTTTAACCAAGCCATTTGCCACGTTTTTTTTTTGGCCTTACACATGAAAATTGCATCCTCTTAAAAGAACCTGATGCTTTCTTAATTAGCCTTACTCAAAAATAGCTAAAAGCAACCTACCACACTCAGCCTTCTTGTCATTGCTTTTTCTACCCCAAAAGGAACCAATTGATTGTCTCATCTACAGGACACAATACATTTTATTTTCTCCCACTTTTTGACTCTAAACCACTGTAAATGCAAACCATGAAACTAGGAGCCAACCATGAACAAAAGCCATGATGAACACACACAGACCTCCAAAAAAAAAAAAAAATACCCACAACATATTGTGTTTGATACAACATCTTGTGCATTTATTAAGATAGAACAAATCACATCAAAACTAACGAAATAAATCAGTGTAAATGCAAATCAACTTTGATGCAACAGAAAACCAACCTGCACATAGTCACATCATTACTTAAATGATGATAGAAATTCAAAACAAAACTTTTAATATATCAAGGATAAAAACTCAGGAACAATAAAAAAATTGTCAGAAACTCAACAAAAATCAAATATATATCATGAATCTTAAACATTTTAAATCTCTAATTTATAATTTCTTTTCTCCTTTCAAATCCATCATGAAACAATGTGTCAACCTTATCAAGCATGGTCTAGTAACTTAGGATGACAGAAGCAAGTTTTTTCTTTAAAAAATAAAAAATATTCTCTTGGTAAAAAAATTTATCTATCTTGCTCCAAGCAAGCCTTTTCTTTTTCTGAGATTTAGCAAGTGGGAAGAGAAGATTTGCATGCTAATAAAGCTATGATCATGAAATCATTCCCCAGAAACCTAATGGGTTCGTGTTCTAAGAGCAAAGTACCATTGTGGAAATAACATTATTTCCCAATGTCAGCAAAAGGCAAAATGTTTGGAGAAGCATTTGAACTGTTTGGGATGATGTTAATGGACTGTTCCGTTGCGAAATCTATGTGGAATGTTTTGTTGAACTCACAAAGACATAGGGATTTCTTTGTAACAGACCTTAAAAGATTGATAAGGAATAATATGACTACTGAGAAGCATGTGATTCGAGAGTGGCAAGTGATATATAGTGCAGTGTGTGGAGGGGTTTCTAAAGATGCCCAAGGTTTCTAAGAAAATCTGGGAGCTTGCACTGTTTTGATGGCAGAACTCAGTGCTATATTGTCTGCTCTTGAATTGGCATGGCAGAGAAGGAACTCGGTGGCAGATTGGATGGCTTCACAGGGTCATAGCTTACCTTTGAGGAACCTCCTATGATTTTGTAGGGATCAAATTCCCACCTAGAGTTTCCTTGCAGTTAGCTTAGGCCACCCCTTTAAATCAAAAATGTATGCTCATCATTTTGTCACTATGCAATTTCTTTATTATTTTCCTTTTGTATTTCTTTGGCTTATTGATATGCTTTCTGACTCTTTCACTTTTCTCGACACTCGACACTTTTTCTGGTTCCTTTTTAGCATCATCGTATTCCTCACCTCGGCAGCGTGTTTTCCCTTTCAACTTAGTATCAGATTTTAATTTCACGTGATTTGCAGTCGTGCGTAACATATTTGATCATAAATTTTTATCTTACTAATTGATTCAAGACTGTGTTTTGACAGGATTCTAACCAACATGTTTTATATATAATTCTAAAATGAATCAGTGAACTTAAGATATATTCATGCTTGCATTTATTGACATTTCAAAGCATCTTTGCATTGGAATGCATTTGATATGATTTCGTGCTATTTAATCACTACACTTCAAACTCACTTTCAGCAGATCCTGCGGACATCGTAAGTAAATCTTATGAACATGGAGATGATAACTAATGTTACGGAGTATGAGGCATTTGCAAAGGAAAAATTGCCAAAGATGGTTTATGACTACTATGCATCAGGGGCAGAGGATAAGTGGACTTTGAAACAAAATCGAAATGCATTTTCAAGGATTCTGTAATATACTTCTGTTAGGAACTAGGGCCCCCATTTATCTGTTATGGTCCCCTAGAAACCTTCTTTTTATGGATTCAAAATCTAAGTTCACAAATCACCTTCCTTTGGATTACTGGACACATTAGGATTTTTACCACCTAAATTTTTTTGGCACATTTTGCAATCATGTTTTTAATTTTCTGTGCATTTTATCATCCAAGCTTTGGTTCCACGCATTTTACCATTATGTTGGTAACAAAACAATGTTGTTTTGAAAAAATTGGCGACAAAACAATGTCGGTTTTAGGGACACGTCAGCACTTAGTTGCACATTGAATGGATCGATAAAATGCGTAAAAATTGAAAAATATGATGGTAAAATGCGTGTAAAATAAATTGGGTGATAAAATTAGCAAAATAATGATAGTTGGGTGGTTTTATATGCTAAAGTCCTTTTCGCAACATCTACTAGGTTTACTTCACAAAGGTTCTGGCCGCGTATTCTTGGAGATGTAAGCAAGATAGACTTGACTACAACTGTATTGGACTTCAAAATATCAATGCCTATCAGATTGCTCCAACAGCCATGCAAAAGATGGCTCACCCTGAAGGTATGTGAGCAAACTCATTGGTCTGTGCCACATAAGATATTGCCATTACATCCAGTATTTTGTTGTTGTTGTTGTTGTTATATATGCAAGTATGAATATATCTACAACACTGACTCATTTCATAACACTATAAAACAACAGCACTTTCATAAAGCTAAAAATTGCTGAAAGATATAACTCCAGCATTCTCATACAGCTTTTTGATTCTCATAGAGCTAAAAAGCACAGAATTACACATAGCAATACCTTGAGGTGAAATTATTATAGGATGAGGTATAAAGTGCCAAACTATGTAGCTTAGACGCATTTAATTGAATGAGAAGGTATCTGTGACTCTTCGACAGAAAGTTTACAGAGTATGTTTATGTTGAAACCGGTAAAGGTTCTGTGAGCTATAGAGTACTATATGCACAAGAACATAAAAGAGAGGATTCAAAAGAGGTTTTGCTTAATTACAAAACAACAGAGCATTCCCTTCTCAACAAAAACTGCTATTATCCTTTCTCAAATAGGATTACAATTTTACAATCCATATATAGCAAAAGAATTTATCGAAAAAGAATGACTGTCAAATTGTTTTCTAAAATGTTTGCAATGACTTGAAGACAATCTCAGGAAACCTAGTGTTTTCAATGAAACAGAAAAGGTGTAGGAGCTTCTGGAAAATTTTCTATTTATTAGTGTTTTATATAGCAGAATACTCCAGTCCTGATGTCATTTGACTATTCTAGTTGTTATTTCTAGTATATACTACTAATTATAAAAATCATCAGAATTAAACATTAATTTTGCAGATTTTGTTAATGCAGAAATCCGTGATTCTTAATATACTTTTAATTGAAGTTTATTTCTTACTAAAGTTGGCAAAATGTTCTAAATGTTGAAGGCACAATTGGCTAGGGAGTTTGATAAGAAGGACTTGGGACCCGTGAACAAAATTTTAGGAATACAAATTCACCGAGACAGAAAAGACAAGAAGGTTTGGCTTTCTTAGAAAAATTACTTATTGAAAGTCTTACAGTGCTTCAATATGCAAGACTATTATAAGCCGATTGCTACCCTACCTCCTGTGAATTATAGTTATCCTCAAGCATGAGTCCTAGCAATGAAGCAGAGAGGATAGAAATGTCTCGAGTACCTTATGTATCAACGGGGGAAGCCTTGTGTATGCCATGATACGCACAAGACTAGACATTGCACAAGCAATGGGAGTGGTGAGTAGGTTCATGCAGACCCTGGTAAAGAGCATTGGAGTGTAATGAAGAGGGTCCTTAGATATATCAAAGGAACCTCGAATGTTGCATTATGTTTTGGAGGACCAGACTTTGTTGTTGGAGATTATGTTGATTCAGATTATGCAGGTGACTTTGATAAAAGGAAGTCTACTGTTGGATATGTGTTTACACTTATAAGAGGGATAGTGAGCTGGTTATCCAAATTACAGACTGTTGTAGCTTTGTCTACTATAGAAGTTGAATACATGACAGCTAACAAGGCATGTAAGAAGCTATTTGGATTCAAAGGCTATTGGAGGAACTTGGGCACAAGCAGCAGAAGACTATTCGTTATTGTGACAACCAGAGTGTCTTGTACATTGTAAGGAATCCAGCCTTTCATTCCAAGACAAAATGCATAGGTGTTCAATACCATTTTGTTTGAGAAGTAGTAGAAGAAGGAAGTGTAGACATGCAAAATATTCACATCAATGACAACCTAGCATATGCTATGACAAAGTCAATCAATACTGACAAATTTACACGGTATTAATCCTCTTATGGCCTATAAAAAATGTAAGTAACATGGAATGGCAAGGAAGAAAGAATGGTGTGAAGGTATGATTTAATTAATCATAATCTTCAAGTGGGAGAATTGTTGGAAGCGGAAGTGCGGAAGTCCCACATTGGTGGGTTCTTCCTTTGAGTAACTTTGTTGCTATAAAAGGAGCCTTGGTAGTCCCTTGTTTAGCATCCCAAACTTTTTCTTCTCCCTTTCTTTATTTACGAAGTTACCAAGAGATAAATTAAGAGAAAAAATAGATTTTTCTTTTAGATTCTCTTTGGTAGTAGTTGTAATTTTTTTCACTTAGTAATTTTTTTTCCCTGCCTATAATTTTAGATGCTCTTTTCTCATCTCTAATTTTAGTTGAGTTATTATTTTGGTATCCAACACGAAGAACCTATAATATATTGTAGCTAATTATAACTCACATTACTTACGAATCTGGCCATAATGTTCAATCCTATTAAGTAATGAAAGCTAGGCTTATATGTACAAATGATATATAGCTAGGTAGTTCAGTTCCTCAAATGCTATCCTCATATTCTCAAGAGTTGTGTTTCGTTTGCAACCATGGTTCCCAAACGTCATTTTCAAGAGATGTGTCCCTGTCACTTTGAAATAGAACCAACAATGTACAAGATTTCCATATGTTCAAGGTTCACGAAAAATATACCCCAATCCATTGGTTGGTTTATGGATTTGGGGTTAGTGACACCGACACAATGATGCGACAAAGTGCAATTTTGAAAACGTTTTACCTGAGTGTGATACAAAGGTTCAGCACGTCTTTCTTGTACTTACAAATGCAATTTCTTTTGTAATATCCCAAATCACGGTATCTCTTTTAATGGGTATTGAAATTCATATATACATTTTAAATTTGGTATATATGGTGGAAAGAAGAGAGATGGAGAGAAGAAAAGAATAAGGGGGAGAAATTAAGTAACTGATATAATAAATGATGTGATTGAGTGAATGAAATAAAAAAAAGATGGAGATGAAAGAAAAAAAAGTGAATGTATGATAATATTTATATTTTTTACTATTTTATAATATAACTATGAAAATTAATGAGTATCCTTAAAACAAGCAATAAAAAATAAAAATATAAACATTTAATATTATGCATGTCTTTGTTAAAAAAAATCAATATATTTAAGACATTAAAATTGACCTACATACAATAAAAACTTCTAAGTTTGAACCTAAAATTTCATCTAAATTATTTCATCTTTTTTGTTTTTCTCTTTTTTTTTATTATATTGCTTAACACCTTTGGCACTTTATCTTTCTCTTTTTTTTCTTCTAAATTTCTCTCTCTGTCTTTCTTTTTCTCTGTACACTCAAAATGTAGGTGTGTGTTCATTTTCCTAATGCTTTTTGTTTAATTTGGAATAGAAACAAAGTAGAAAGAAAAGAAAAGAGTAAGAAGGATAAAAATAAAAGAAAAATAAGATAAAAAAAAAGTATTGTTTGAATGGTTAAAAATAATAAGAAAATGAGTTGTGGAAAAATTAATTCTATCCACAAGTTTGGATGAATGAAAAAGAGTGATAAGAAATAAATAAATTATATGATACCATGATGAACCTGTGATGAAAATACCTCCATCGGAAGAAAATAAATACCCACAACATAGCCAAAGATGAAAAAAGAAAAGAAAAAAAACAAAAAAACAAAGAGTGTCACGAGATTCTCTCCATTTTCCCATGCCTCACAAGTTAATAAACTTCACCGATCTCTTTCCTCATTATCTATGATAAATAATTTTCCTTTAAACATCCCGACACAATGAGCCAACCTTATCAAGCATGCATGGTTGAGTAACTTAGGAAGACAACAGCAAGTTTTTTTTAAAAAATAAATATATTTTTTGGTAAAAATATTCGTCTGTCATGCTCCAAGCAAAGCTTTTTTTTTTTTTTTTTCTTTCTTTTTGTGATTTAGGTAAGAGAAGACACACATATTTGTATATATAGTTGCATGGGATAGGGTATTAGGGTCAAAAGAATGCTGAACATTAACCATTACTAGTTACAAACTAATAACAAAACTTTTTCTATCAGTACTATTTAACACAACTATGTATTTAAAATTCAAATATGAAACTATTACTAGTTAAACCGAAATAATATTCATATCATTCACTTGTGTTTTAATCTCAGTTTATTCAAAATCTGATTTATTTATATTGAAAAACTGGTATTCAGGTTGAACAACGAAGAGCCTATAATATATTCTAGTTATAGGGCTTATAGCTTAGTACTAACGAATCTAGCCATATCGTTCAATCCTAATGAGCAATGATCAATGAAAGCTAAGCATATATGTACAAACAAATGATAGGTAGTTCTGTTCCTCAAATGCTATCATCTTTCTCAAGGTAGTACGTCAAATTAAAGTTGTGTTTCATGTTATTGGAACCTTGGTTCCCAAACGTCATTTTCAAGAGATGTTCCATGTTGGAACCATGGTTCCCCATTCATTGATTGTGTATGGATTTTCGACAATTGGGAAAATATCTATAGATTGCTGAGTAAGAAGAATTAATGGATAGTGATATTTTAATGTAGTAGCATGGTGCAATTTAAAAAAAAAAAAAACGTTTTATTGCTGTTTGATTACAAAGGTTCAGCAAGTCTTTCGCCTACCCTTCTTATTAATTGCTTCCTATATAAGTTTCCTTATTAAAAGGATTAATATATTATTTATACAATTTTTTTATAATATTTTTTCCATCTTTCTTGTATATCGACCGTCTTATATACATTTTTCTGTTTTTTTAGCCTCTAATTTTATTTCTTTTTATTATATATATATATATATATATATATATATATATAACTTATGAAAAATTGTACAAATTCATAATTAAAGGTCAAAAATCATGGTATCTCTTTTTATAATAAAATTTTGAAAAAAAAAATATTAACGAGAATACCTTGGGGCAATCAATAAAAAAATCAAAAACTGTTTTTTTATAAAAAATTATAACATTTAATATTATGAATATACCTTTGTTATAACTGTACGTACACTCCAAAATATAATGTATATATGTTCTCATTTCCCTCTACATATACACTTTCTCTTGCGGAGCGGAAGATGTGATCGATTTGAAGCTTCTAAACTCGAAAGTACTTATCAGCTCATTTAAATTACTTTTTGTGTTTCACATACTACAGATAAAGGAAACAAGCAAGGTATATATCCGTTGTACATCCACTAAACATGTACATGTGCACGTGTGTGCTCACAAACATGAGAAATTAACTTATTCTAAATTAAATTATTTATGTTTAACTAAAACTTTTTAATATAACTCTTTGATTTGAAAATTCAAGTTAAATAAATCAGTTATACAAAATTTCATATAATTTATAAATATTTCATATTTTCATTAATTAATTTTATTTTAAGCATATAATATATTTTTCAACATATAAAAAATATTAACTATACGACTATATACAACTATAACTATTCAATTTATTCAAAATTTAACATAATATATATATATATATATATATATATATATATACATATATATATATATATATTATTACACGCTTTAAAAGCATATGAAAACACTTACTTAAATTCCTCCTTCATATGTGTTTAGACACTAAAGATACTCTCAATTTGATTGAAAAATATTTAAGAAAAATTAGGGTTCATACACATAATGCAATAAAAAAGAATATATTTTGGGTTTAAAATATATTATTGCAAAAATCAAATGAATACATATAAGGATATAAGTTATTGGATTCGAGTATAAAGCTCTTTAATATTATGAAGACTCTACGTGTATTTACACCAAAATCAATATTGGCTATCAACTATGTGATAAGTGGAACTCTAAAGAGCAAACTCTCTTTATACTTTTTAGATCTAAAATTAGGCTTGCACTTTTCTAGTTTTTGTTTAGTATATTTTGCTTTCAGGTAGATATTTCTATTTATAATGTTAAAAATATATGAATTTGAGTCTTTTTTTAAAGAAAAAAATGAAAGATTTTATTTAAAACAATTTCATATCTCTTTATCTTTATAAAAATAAAAATTACCTCATGTCTTTTCATTTTAAGAAGCTTCCTAATATATAAGGCAAAAATAATTCACAATTAACCAGATGACTAATTACGATAACTAATCACATGATCTAATTCTAATATGTAACAATAGAAACTTATTCTTATTTTATAAACAACTTCCACATTTACAAAATAATACTCGCTCTTTTTTAATATTAATTATATTCTTAGTGCTAGCAAAGAATATAATAATATTCTACTAAAATATTTATTTGATTAAATTTAATTATCAAATAAATTATTTTCTTTTGTAAAGATTGAAACACTCATTTGTGTGTGACTCCATAAGTTCAATACTAAATTAGTATTAAATTAATCATAATTAATTTACTAATCAAGGTAGACATCCAACAACACTCCTTAACGTCCATATAACATAAAGTAAAACTTTTTACCTTCAATAACCAATAGAAGAATAATGTAATATTTTTTTTCCATCATTTATAGCTCAAGATTAATTATAGAGTATAATATTATTGTCAAACTCTAATAAACTAACACATTTAATCAATGAATGACTTAATTTTTTTTCTTCTTTCATTCAATATTGCCCTTATCAAGGTCTTAATTATCATAGAACTCAAACTCATTACCAAGAGTTGATGAATTCCTTCTTGATTAATCATTAATTCTAGTATTGAACTATATTCAATATTCATTCAACTAGTGTTCTAATGCATTAGGTGTTCGAAATTAAAACATAATAAATAACTTGTTAATTACTATGATAATTTCTGATCAAATGCTATTATATTTCTTCTTGAGAACTTCCTATTTACACATCAAAGTAATATTAACATTAAGAAATTTTCAATTGAGTCAGCTCAATGATAACGTCTACATGTACATCATTTATATATATGCATTTTAATAAATTAGATATATTATTTATCCAATAAAGATCATTACATATATATTGATCTATTTGGATTATCGATATCATATTCATAATAATCATACGATTAAAAATAATTTAGATTAAATTATAAGAGACTTATTTATCATTTTTATAATCTATGATAAAAATCTTTAATTTTAATCAAAGACATTATCAAATTAACTATTTTTTCAAACAATATAAAAATGATAAAAAAATAATAATATTTTATTTATTAGAATTAGAATTGATTCCATAATGTATTAAATCTTAGACATGCATTATTATTCTCAACAAAATATATTTTAAGAATTCATCGGATTTAAGTGTTCTATTTTTTGGTATAGATAAACTAGATAAAGTGCTTTTTTGTCATTTGAAAAAAGCCCATTAGCTAAATCCCCCCATACAGTATACACAAAAGTGACAAAACACGCACATAAGAAGCCATATATATATATATATATTAACGAATAAATTGTATGAGTTTCGATCATAGCCGCACTTAATTTACAAGCCCTTGATCCACAAACTGTATAGGGGAAAAAGGCATTTCATTCATCATAGTCTTGCAACAAGCTAGCCAATTAACAACCAAGACAAATTAATTTTCATTTGTTTCCCCTTGATTTTGATTATTTAATTAACTTAATTAATTAGCTAGTGATGGTATGGGGATGTTTCTTGGACACGATTTTTCCTCTTCTGGAGAAACCTCTGCAATGATCTTTTCATGGAAAGTCCAGTGCTGGGGCTATACATGTTATTATGAGGTGATTGCAGTAATATTGGTGAAGATGGTTCTGACCCAGTTGGTGCCATCACCCTTCTCTCCGTCTCTTTATTTGCTAGCATTAATATGGATCTGGCCTGCATGCAATACACAAGACCCCACTTACAACTCTTTTTCATAATCCAAATAATTGACCTAACAACTCATGCACCATGTGAATATTCTGTGCCTTAATTAAATTAATATATAGTGAGACTACGTGGCTACTAACTATCGACTCATTTATTATTTTTCTTTATTTATAAAGTACTAGTATGAAATAAGGTGACTTGATAAAAAGAAAACCTCGAGAAAAACATGCAACAAAAGTGCCAATCGGTTCTACCGTTGTGTCCAAATTTTTTAGGTCAAATAACGAGTCTTTGCTTTATAGCGCGAAACTTCTTGGAACCCCAATTCTAACTAAGCAGTCAAATAGTCATAAATACGACCTTCTACCTTTTATATCTTTCGTTTGTCTTGTACCCTAAATATTACCCACTTGTCTGCAAAGACTTTACCCTTGGTAAATATCTTTATTCTCTCTCGGTAGTCAATATTCTATTTTGTTACAGTAGTTACTCATCATATTATAAATTGAATCAAGTCTAATAAAGTAATTAGTGGTAATCATAACTCAGTATCATCTGAGATACGGTAGGAAACTAAGTCAAATTATATACTACAGTCACAATAATTTGGAGAGTTTTTATACTATTAGTTTTTAACCAATCAAATTATATGATATTTTTTTATTAATTATTATTTTTTAAATTAGTCATTGATTATAAAATTTCTTATTATTATTTCTTAAACATAGGTTCTATAAAAAGTATTGAAAGTAACTAAAAAAAATTAGAATTCAAATTTCTAAAGTTATTTTTAATTATATTTTCTAATTTAAAAAGTTACAATTTTAAAAAATAATAATCAAGAACTAAAGGATTAATTTGAAAAAAAAAAGATTAATAAAAAGATAACATATAATTTGTTTGACTAAAAAATTAACAATATCAATATCTCCTAAATTATTAGAGATACTATAAAAACTCCTCAGAGATGAAGGATGATTCCCAATCGTTTAATTAATTTGGGAAATGATAATTAGACACCTTTTTATTTTAAAAATTCTATCAATATTATCTCATATTTTCCTCTATATCTTTTTATCACATTCAATCATTTATTATTATTTTTTTCTTTTTTCTCTATCTCGGGATGTTAACTAGCACTTGGGTGTTGAAGTATATTTTCCTAATCATTTAGCCCTGGGAATGTCATGTTAACAAAAATGTTATGTAGTGATAGATAGATAAAAGCTAGTACTTTTTTTTTTTCCAGATAAAAGCTACTTATAATATTTTTATTGTTAAATCTTGAGCAAAGATTTTGATCTCAATTTTTTATTTTCATTAGATCTTTTAATAAAGAAGGTAAAAAAAATATCAAAAATGAATTATTGTAAAAAAACCTTCAAGATATACACGTTATTCAACAAAAAATTCTTCTTTATCTAAGATCTCAAATGAGATTTACCACTAAAAAGAATGGAAAAGATCTTGTGAGATCTTCAATTTTACCTGATATTATGAAGTCTACCAAAAATTAGTCTAAGATCACAATTTATAATCTATCACTAAAAATACTCTTAAAATATTACCATTAAAATTGTAAATAAAATAAAATAGACAATTATATATAATTTTCACTAATGATATAGTAGATAAGGAAGAATACACTTGTATAACCCAAACAACAACTGAATAATGATCCTAGAAGTATATATATCATCTAGCTAATTTTGAGAAATTAAAATAAAAAATAAATTACATTAAAAATTTAAAACAATATCATACTATTCTAATAATATATCTTAACTTGTTTATTCAACGGTTCTTTAACCATTTAGGTTTCAAGACATTTTTTACCTTCCTAGTTCCTAATTAAATGGAAAAATAAAGAAATAAATTACATGGTTGATAAACAAAAAGAGCATATATATGTATACCTGAAGCTCTGTGACATCTGAGACACAAATCTTGCCATCATAGAAAATGGTCAGCGGATGTTGCAGTTGCTGTTGTTGTTGGTGGGGGTCCTGTTGTTGTGGGCTCTCACTCACTTCTGCTTCCATCCTTCATTCAAAACACAAAAGAAGAAACTCAGAACCATGAATTAATCCAAATTAAAGTACAAGCTTTGTGCAAATTATATATATATATATATATAAGTACAAGCTTTGTGCAAATTATATATATATATATATATATATATATATATAGACAAATATCAGAACTCACAAAGTAAAACCTTAATTAAAAAGAAAAGAGAGAGAAAATCCACTCACATGGGACGAAGATCGGAGAGGGAGGGAGGAAAAAGGCGAAGTTCCAAGTTGCAATTCTTCCTCATCTTCTATATTCTTTGAGAGAGTTGAATTCTGTGACAGAGAGAAAAGTAAAGATAACGTTAAACAAATACCACAAAGGAAAAAAATGGAGGATGGTAATATACATATATGATTGAAGAATTTGGAAAAGCACCCACAAATGAAACACGTAAAGCACAAAAAAAATCGGCTTCGGCTGGTAAACAGTGTTAAAGTATGTTTGAATTTAAATTAAAAATGCGGTGTGTGCAATTTTATACCAATGCAAAAGATAAAAATAAGTTAAAAATAAAAATAAAAATAATGATTTTTTATAAATATACGATTTGCAAACTTTTATTCAAAGACACAGTTAGTTGTAGGCAGCAAAAGCAAAAGCACGTTGGAGTTGTAATATTTGTTATTAATTATAATTTGAGCACATGTTTCACGGTTTTTTAATATTTGCGACACAAGGCGACGGCGTGATGAGTTGAGATAAGTGACGAATGAATGTGTTGATGATGGCATTGCTGCGTGCGGTGGGCAACACCATGAGACGAAATTGTTTGTCACGCTCGCTTTCCCAAAACACGACACGTGCTTTGCGCCAAACCATTTATCATATATTTTTGACAAATACTAAGGGTACTATACTGTTTATAATTTTTTATGTTTTTTTTAATATAATTTTTATATTAAATAATTTTTTAATCAATGTCTTAAAAATATTGTTTAGCAAAATTCATATTTTTTATTTTAACTAATTTATATATAATTGACACTTAATACTATATATTAAGTTTTTCTTTTTTAAAATTATAATATAACTTTAAGATCTTAAGGATAAAGGTACCAAATAAAAAAAGAGAATTAAATACTTTGAAACTATTTTTAATTTGATACTCCATACATACTTATGATGTGATGTGTTATCTTTACATTCAATATAAAATAATTATAATGTTAATTCATAAGAAATTATGTTGGTACTGTAAGAGTTTTAAAGCATTTATTTAATTTAAAAGTTGACAAAATTACGAGTGAATATTAAAATAATATAGTATAATTTCAGAAACAGTTTTATGATTTTAAAATTTATAATATATTAAATTCTATAATTTTTATCATATGTTTTTTATGATTTAAAATTCTTTGCCGGTATTTATAAGGTATTTAATTAACATTTCTTTGTATTTGTCCACGTTGTTTTTCACGATCAAACATTATATTACATATTGTTTAATGTTTTAAATAACTTTATGAGGGTCGGTATGAATAAAACGAAATTGTAAAATGTATATACATATCCAGTAGGCTTATGATTTTATGAATGAAAATGATTTCTTACCATTATTGTTTGGTTCACGTCAAACATAGTATTAATCTGTCGGCTTAGGGATCACTACGGGTAACATGGTTGATTTATTTTTAATGTTAATAAATGTATTTAAAAGTTAATGTTAAGAATTAGTTTTAAAAATAGTCGATGTCAAAATTAATTTGTACGTATATTTTAAAAAAAAAATTTAGAATATTTAGTTTTATTAGTAATATTATGAAATTACTTTTAAGGTATAAATATGAATATTTTCTAAAAAAATCATAAGTTACAGGTCTTGCTCCATTTTGAAATTTAAATTTTTTATTCTCTTGAATCAAATTTACTTACTAAAAATTGATTTAGGAAGATGAAAAAAAAATCTAAACATGATTTATTAATGTCAAAATTAAAATTTATCTAACAAGCGCCATTTTAACTGTATGCAAACAAACATATTGACAACTCATTAGAATTGTCCCAATGAAGAGGGTATCCTTTTATCGCATTTGTACATTAAAAAAAACACTTAGGTCATTTAGAGAATTAAAGTTATTGTTTTTGTCTTTTGATTTAAGTCTTAATTAATCTGATATATATACTTATTTTTTAATGAGTTTAATAGTTATGTATTGACAATATAAAATAATTTATATTATTAGTGTATAACTTTTTTTTTCTTTTTTAATTTCATTTGATCTTTTAAATATATTTCATCTGAACAAAGTATTATTTAATGATTATTTATATATAGGATTAGACGACTGGTGTCTCTTTAGAATGTCAACTATGAAAATAATATGTAAGTATAAAAAAAAATATCATGTCTTTTAGTGCATACATGAACATGTGTAAGGATCATGTATTTCTATTGGCTCATTCTCATTCTTAAAGACATTGATTCTTATTGAATGATCTACCACTTTTAGTGATTGGGACATTTTTCAAGTTTACATTTTTGCTTATTAAATCTCTCAAAGACTATTAATATATAGTCTTATGAAACAACTCAAGCGAACAATGTGACTCATCTTTGTGAATTTTCCCAACACAGAATTCCCATTTGTATCTTTCATGTTAAAGAACATAATCAACATTTTTATCATCTTATGCAAAGGTGGCAAACTGAGCTACTCGACCTAATACTAGCTAGATTGATGTGGGTTGTGAGTTATAATGAGTTTGGCTATTAAAGTCCAGATTCATTTTGTTGGACCTCTAAAATGAAGTCCAATATCATATGCATCTTCATGAAGATAGATCATAAACTCATTACCAATAGTAGACCACCTTTATCTAATAGACAATCTTATGAGAATCTAGTCAACCAAATCAATAGGTTGTAGAACTTTAACCTTAGCAGGAAGAACAATCACATTTTCAACTTGAGGATTACTCATATTCTCTCAATTGGAACATGTGCGTCAAAGGGACAATAGAAGCAACATTGTTGTTAGTGCTAGGTAGCTGCAAAGAAACAATCTCCACTAAATAAGCATTAGCCTTATATGATGGGATGACAAGATTCCCTACATTAACCTCCAAGAATTTTGTGTGCATGGACTTCACAACCCTAGTGTCCCTGTTAAGACAAAATATCATATAGCCTTTACCGCTTTTTAGATATCACTTGGAAAAAAAATGACTAGTCGATCAATAGGATTTTTAAACTCCTTTGGAGAATCTACTGACACTTATAGATGTGTTGTCCTCTATCAACAGGGGCAGACCCAAACTCCAATTAGAGGGGACAACAAAAGAAAATAAAATTCGTACAACAATTATCTGTAAAGCGTATTATACATAATAGTAATACATGTTGTTACGGAACCCGCTCACATGATCCCGTTTTATGCATGTGGAGCTAAGAGTGTTTCTATTCAGCCCCCGAGAAGTATGAATCAAACAGTAGAAAGGACAATTACGATGAGATAAGGTTATCAGAATATTAGCTACGGATTCAACCAAATCGTGATTAAGTTTTTCACTAATACAACAAATTAAGGCCACGTTTATTGCGCATGCATGACTTTACACATTACCCTGCACAGGGATTATGCAACGCGTCTAGATCCATGTGCTGTTTAGGTAACACGTGATAATTAAAGTTCATTACGGTTGTAGTTTTTTTAAGAATAAATTATATTTGCACATTTTTTTTAATTACATTCATATTCTTCTCTTCTTATACATTATTTTTATCCATTTTTGTCAATTAACGTTCTTAACCAACATCAATTGAAATATATAAGCTGACAAAATTGTTCATTAGAGTAAATTATACTTGTATCACCAATAATTTTTTTCAAATTGTACCCGATACCCTTCCCTTTTTATACATTACTTTTATTTGATGGTCAATGTCCAAGGTACCAAATGCAGCTCTGATGGTGGTCGAAGCTATGACGTATGATAAGGAGGTGGTGGAGGTGAATATGATTGCGGCGGTGACGGCTACGGTGACGGTGGCTACGGTAGTGGTGGTTACTCTGACGGGAGTGGATGTGTCTAGACGCCGTATTGGTGGGTGAGGACAATAATGAGGAGAAATAGATGATGATGCCATGAGAGAGAGAGAAGCAGTTGGTGATGATAAGTGAATAGAGATTATCGAAGAAAAGGATAGTTTGTAAAATCAAGATGTGATTTTGAGGAAAGAGTATTTTAGACATAAATTTTCATTAAAAGTCATGTGATCAGCATGTACCTACTTTTTGTTAAATTAATTATTAAACAGTGTTTAGAATAGAGAAAAGCTGGATGTAATGTAAGTTAAACAATTAATTTTTTTTTGGATGCAAAAAAGGAAGGGTATCGAATATAATTCAAAAAAAAAATACAGGAGATACAAATATAATTTACTCTTTTTATAATCATGCCATAGTTAATTTATTAAAATAAGTACACTTATTGAAACATATTGTAATAGTAAAAAGGTAATATGTGACAAATTTTAAATTACTAGTATTTATTTAATAGTAAAAGTAACAAAAGTTTTTTTTTTTGTGTGATATTACCATAGAAAATAAGTAAAATTGTGTGAAAGAATTGTAAATTCCGAATGTTATAGGTTTCTTCTTTAAAAAAGAATGTTATTGGTTTGGATTATAATCTCCATAAATTAGAAGAGACCAACTAAGCTACCAATTTGATTCTATATTTGAATTTAAAACATCCAAAGACAATCATCTTGATTTTGTGACTTGGGTCTTTAATTTCTTAACTAAAAATTAATGTTCCGTTGCTCGAATCAGTTAACTTTGAACATTTTCTCAAAATGTCACTAAAAGTAGGATTTTATTAGTATTTTATTTTTTTGCTGGTACAATTCATGAAGTATTTTATTTGATCTTGTTCTCCAAATGATTATATAAATTACTGAAGTAAAACTACAATTTCAATTAAAAAAACACACAAATAATTAACATCTAATCAGGATTTGTATCTAAGTTTTGTCCTACAACAAACTGCAAAATTAATGTACTTTCTGGCACGATGTCTAGCCAACACAATTTTATGTTTGTTTAAAAGGTTTAACTTTTCTTTTGGTGGTATAGAATTGGATAGGGATCTTCTCCTGTTAGAGTTTTAAAATCAGATGTCCTGTTAACTAATCTCAAGGATGGAAATTAAAACACTTGAAACTCACCGTTTCATTAACCAATGAAAGCGATACCCGAGAGAGCTTGTAGTAATTTTCGAACTGATGCTGTCAGGCTATGTAGCACCGATACCGACACGGTATTTTCGATACGTTTCCGATACGTAACTTTGATACGTTCTTAAAAAATTCTAATATTTCGATATGTTCCCGATACGTCTTAATATTAAATGATATTTTTTTTTATATAGAGTGTATTTTATATTAATAAAAAAAAGAAAAAATAATTCTTTTACAATACAACATTAAATTTT
>PYAF01004444.1:59370-95687 GCA_007407185.1 Glycine tomentella
CAATCTTAAACATTTACAATATCATATCTTTTTTTATTGTCAAATTATTTTTTTAATTTTTAATATATATATATATATATATAAATAATAAAATTTATATTATTATTACGGGTTCACGGATCGGGTCATCGGATCAACGGATCTGTAAATCTAAACCCGTGACCCAACCCGTACATGAACGGTTTTGATCGGTTCGGTTCGATTTTGACCCAAATATATAAATGATCCAACCCAAACTGTTCGGATTGGTTCGGATTCACGGGTGACCCGTACCCGCGAACACCCCTAAGATGTGTTGTGGATAAAAATGGAAGGAAAGGTTTTAAATTGGTTAAATATTTTATATTAAAGAGTTTAATTTTTTATATTGTCATATTAAAGATTTTTATATTAAATTAGTTAAATAATATTTTAAATATAATTTTGAAATGATTATTCTAAAAATTAACAATCTTATCTTACATAACAAATTTATATTTAAATAATAATATAAAAATCTTTATTCAATCCACATTCTAATTAAATTCTTAAATTAATCTCACCCTCCAAAGTTTTTAAAATAAGGAGAGGTAATGAGGATTATAAAATTAAAATTAATTTTATATTTTGATTCTTGAAAAATACATTTGTCATTCATTTACTATTCAGGAATTACTTTTATTAACTTGGTCCTTTAAAATTTAATTATTTAATAATTAGGGAGCATTTATAAATTTTTATAAAATTTATTTAAATTTAGTTTACGATTCTTATAAATTTATTTTATCTTATTTTTTTATAAAAAATTGATAATATTTTTATTAAAGTATTTTTTTTATAATATGTCAATAAATTTCATGGTGTAATAAAATTCTCATGTTAACAAGAACTTTTATTAAAGACCCTGTTTCTGTTTTAAATTTTTGTGAAATTGATTTTAAAATGTTGAATATGATTATGTAAAAAAAATAATTTGAATAAAAAATTGTATTAATATGTGTGTTATGATGTATGAAATTTATTTGAAATAAAGTCAAACTCCCGTTTAAAAAATATCATTGTTAGAAAACAAAAAGACTTATTTTCTGGAGTTTTAAATATAAAAATATCTTATTTGCAAGGGAAGTGGTGTGTTATTCGGACGCTACATTGAGAGATGGAAAGCACAAACAAGGGGAACAAATGTGCAGTAATGACCAAAAGAAAAAAAAAGAAGGCATGCAGTGTGAGGTCTCATGCCTTATAAGGCCCATGCTTTCTGCACCCCATATAATTTTGAGGATAAATATCTAAATTGGTCCCCAAAGTATAATTCGATAACAAATTAATCCTAAAAGATAAAAAATATAAATTAAATTTTTAAATGTACAAAAATTATGATAAATTAGTCATTTAGTTAAATTTGTGAGATTATTTTTTCATTAAGTTATAACATTCAGGATTAATTTAACAATAAGTTGTATTTTTTAGGATCAATTTGATACTATGTTATAAAGTTTAAGAATTAATTTATCATTATTTGCAATGCTAATTTGTCTACTTTATGTACATTCAGAAATTAAATTTGCATATTTCATTTTCTAATCCAATTTGTTAGATGCCTCGTACTTTTGGGACAAATTTGATTATTTATCTTTTTAATGAAGACTGAAAATTTCAAAAATATCCCGTGATACTTTTTCTTCTTATTTGCACAGCGTAATCTCATTTTCTTCGTGCAAAAATACCCTGTGACGGCCACCACCATAGCCACTTTTTTTGTTCGTCCCTATATATTCAAGATTTCTCACATCTCGGCCTCATTATTTGTTGAGATCCGGATCAGAGAATCCGTAAGTGTTTGTGTTTATTCCGGACTGTACGTTCCGTAACATGGAGGTGCATGCCGAAATTGGTGAGGTGCAGGAAGCAACGACCCCACTCTAAACGGGGTTAAGTCCAATTAGACAAGGCAAAGGCATCGTCGACCACAAGAAAGGGGTGGTGGTGGGGGCGATGGAAACTATGCTCACAATTGAGAGAGTAGAACCAAAAGATTTTAGTAATAACTAACATAAGAAACTAGGTGAACGTAACTGCACAGACACAACTACTACATAAATCTTCCTTAATTTCTCCGCCCACTTCCCTCCTATAAATAAATCTTTCACTCTCTCTCTTCTCTTCATTTCATTTCCATCTTTCTTGGGTGATCCAATGGCGACCCTTTTCCAGGGATTGGGAGTTGTGAACCCATCATTGTCTTCTTCCAACTCCAACAACTTCCTGCTTCCTTCTCGTACTTCCCTCTCAGGTTTGCTTCTTAAATTTCTTTCCTTTTTATTTTTTCCTTCAAATTGCTTATTGAGATTTTAGTTTTTTTCTGTGTGCAATAATTGATGGGTTCAGAGAGGAAAGATAGCATATTTGTGGTCCGATCTGATGCAAGGGTAAGCAGCCAGGTTCTGAATGCTGGAGCTCGTAAGCATGAATTGTTGGTTACTAATGCAGTTGCAGTAAGTTATCTCGTGACTCTCATTCCATTCCCTTCCCTTTTTTTGCAGTTTGGTTTGGGATCAATGCTGTCATCATGTTTGTAATTTGTGTTTCTTGGTTGTTTATAGACAAAGGAAGGCAGTTCTGCGGCTTCTACTTCAAAATCTGGGTATGTCTCTTTGTAATCACTTGCTAGTTGCTTTTGTTTTTCCATGTTATTCAAATTTAAGCATTTAAAATTATTATTTTTTAATGTGAGATGAAGCTATGCTGATATGTTTAGGTTGTTTTCTCTTTTGCTGATTGATTGACTTGATTTTAGTTAAAAACTGTAAACCAATGGTTATGTTTCACTTTTCCTAATTTGGTATTGTCTACAAACACTGGCCTATGGTTGGATGGGTACTGGAAATGACAATGCATTTCAACATAATAGAATCTACATACCTTTGCAATTTCATATTTTTCCTTATTCATTCCAATTAAGCATAGGTTTAGAGTGTGTTTGGTATACTATACATGAAAATGGAAGCATGGTAAAGAAGAGAAAGTCAAAACAGTGAAACTTAGCCTAAATTCCCGTATTTATGGATGAGTAAATAGTGTGGGGAACTGGCTGCCGCTTCATCCCATCATCAGCACATCTTTACCCTTTGATAAATGAGATAAAAGTAGGTCCAGATTGTAGTTATAATCTAATTAGTTAATTTAGTTTATGTTCTGGTTTGTTTATAAATGCTTCTTGAAAGTACAAAATGATGCTGCACAATTTTATTCCTTTCACTTTATGCTCTTAATTTTGTGATGAAAAAGAGGACATATTGCATCAGAAAACAATACGACACTGAAGCAAAAGAACAGACATGCTCTATAGAATTGACTATACAAACCTTTCCCTGTATGCCATATTACTGAAGACATCCTATTCCTATGTGTTAAAATATCTAGAGGATTTCTCATAATCCATATCAAATAGGAAACAAATATGAAAACCACTCGAAAGAGATAATCCTAGATACTTTAAGATATTCTATGATAATGATGTTATGAGATGTATCCTAGATATTGTTACATGTTTATGTCAAACCTTTCATGTGCTTCACCCAGCAACATAAGCTTTTGGGGCAATTACATGATATCAAAACTTCTTTGCAAGTGACGAGTTTGATTCTTTTTTCAAAGTATAATTTAATTTTCAGTGCAAGGTAGGGTGGCCAGCTTTGAACAATATCATTCACGTGTTCTTACCCAATATTTTAAGCTTTTGGAATAGTTGTGTACTTGTCACTTTACAATTCCTTGTAAGGCAACAACTCATTGTCCCATGATACCCACAATACTTCTTATTCTTGCTAAGATTAGTAACAATATCCATACAATGTTTATCTTTGTTCTCAAGAGTCAAGACTCTTACCCTTTTTCTTTCACTATACCAAATGTCCATAAAAGGTAATCAAATTATAAGGCTCCACCTCTCAGTTAAGAGACAGGTTTTGACTTACCAAAACTAGGAACTGACAAACAAAAATAAAAAGAAATGAGATAGACGAAAAAATAATCTGGACTCCCTTATTTAAGGACCAGAACAGGTAAGAATGCAACAAAGGATTATATTTTAGATAGATTAATGGATGAAGAGTCTCAAAAAAAGATTGTTTGTGATTGGTGGTCCCTTGATGTGGTACTTCAAAACTTTTGTGTAGAAAGCCTTAGGCAAACTCCTTGTAGAGTGTAGACCAAGGATCAGATTACCTTGTTACGGTCAAAATTTAGGGATGACAACTTCTTCAGGTCTGAAAGAATATTGCAGTAAGAAAAAAGAGTTAAGGTGACGATGGTTGAAAACTTTCAGGATGTTATAGTGACATGTAATTCAGAGTTGCTAAAAAACATTTTTTTTTGTTTGCTATTGGCTGCAATGATTGTGAGTTACGACCAATGATGATGGAATTAACTACATATGCATTTTATTTTTAGGCATGAACTTCTCCTTTTTGAGGCCCTACGTGAAGGTTTGGAAGAAGAAATGGAGAGGGATCCTTGTGTATGTGTCATGGGCGAAGATGTAGGTCACTATGGAGGATCCTACAAGGTGACTAAAGGCCTTGCCACAAAGTTTGGGGACCTTAGAGTTTTGGACACACCTATTGCTGAGAACTCCTTCACAGGCATGGGCATTGGGGCTGCCATGACTGGTCTGAGGCCAGTTGTTGAGGGCATGAACATGGGATTTCTACTTCTGGCATTTAACCAGATCTCTAACAATTGTGGCATGCTCCATTACACATCTGGAGGCCAGTTTAAGATACCAATTGTCATTCGTGGACCTGGTGGAGTTGGGCGGCAACTTGGAGCAGAGCACTCGCAGCGATTGGAGTCATATTTTCAGTCAATCCCTGGAATCCAGATGGTGGCTTGCTCAACCCCTTACAATGCCAAGGGCTTGATGAAAGCTGCAATCCGGAGTGAGAACCCTGTGATTCTTTTCGAGCATGTTTTGCTTTATAATCTCAAGGAGAGAATTCCAGATGAAGAGTATGTATTGTCACTTGAACAAGCTGAGATGGTTAGGCCTGGGGAGCATGTTACAATATTAACGTATTCCAGAATGAGGTATCATGTCATGCAAGCTGCTAAGACACTGGTGAACAAGGGGTATGACCCTGAAGTAATTGATATTAGGTCTTTGAAACCATTCGATCTTCACACAATTGGGAACTCGGTGAAGAAGACACATCGTGTGCTAATTGTGGAAGAGTGTATGAGGACGGGTGGAATTGGTGCTAGTTTGACCGCTGCTATTACTGAAAATTTCCATGACTATTTGGATGCCCCTATAGTATGTTTATCCTCTCAGGATGTGCCAACTCCTTATGCTGGCACATTGGAGGAATGGACAGTGGTTCAACCTGCTCAAATTGTGACTGCAGTTGAGCAGCTCTGCAAGTGATTGCCACAAAACACTAGCAATTAGGATATGGTTTTTGGTAAAGCTATTGTGCTTGTTAAGTTAAGCTTGAATTTTCATCATGATTTTCTCTTTTCCTTTTATTTCTGAAGTCTAAAGCCCATAACTTTAAATTGTTGTTTAATTTCTGATAATCTTTGCAATTTTTTTAAAAGAGTATTTAGAACTTTAGAACTGCCAACCCAATCCAAATCTTTCTCTACTTGTTCATCTGCATCATTTGTGTGGTGTGTGTAAGAGTTAGGCAAAGCCTTATAACTAGGGAGATATTTGTAGTCAGTGCTGAACTGCTGAAGCCAGCAAATATCTGTTACAGATTTTGAATATGCCATTCAATCCTAGTGTTAGGCTTCTGAGTTCTCGTGTTCTAATTGGTAGTTTTCGTGTCAGTTTCATATATATAGTTTAGTTAGTAATAGCCGTGGGATTGCACTACTGCTAAATATTCACCTGCACGGAACAGCTGAAATATTTGTATTCACCTAATATCTTTGTAGTTTAATGCCTATATACTGACAGTTAGTCAATCCCAAATAACCGTTTAAATTATAAGATAATTATTTTAAAAGTCAAGAAATTTTTCATATATGGGGTTGTAATTTGATGACTGTATAAAACTTTTTACATTGTCAATGCATATTCTTCTTTCTCATATCTTTATGCCTATTTATCATCTTGACGATAACATTTGAGGAAATTTGGTATATGTTATTAGGCTTCAATCTGCAACTACTAACTTTTAGCACTTCATCTGGTATGCGTGCATGAGAATTTTATCGTCCAATGTACCAAATTCCTATTACATAGCAGCTCAATGCTCCCCACCAATGACAAAATAAAACAATCATTGAAGAACACGAGTTGTGTTAGAATTAAGGGACTTTTCTGTGAGCATGGTAACGATATTTGTTTGCCAGGTTGTCTCAAAGCCCATATTTTTTGGTATTGACTATAGACCATAGATATTTTCTGGTATAAATAATTTTGTTTGAAGCAGGTAAAACTATTATGAATAACAATTTTTTTTTTCTGTGTATTTAAAGTGGCTTAGAACTGGAATTGGTGATCTCTAATTAAGCTAGAAGATATTGTATGTCTGATAACGTTTTGTTTTTTCTTCGAGAAGGCTATTGGAATTGACAGCTTTTATAGGAATACTGTAACAAAATGGGTTGTTGGGCTTTGAAATTCATTGATCATTTTAGTGGAGGGTGACCAGGGGATCCTTCCACATTGGGCTACACGCTTTCTCTAGTTCTCTAATTAGTTGTCAAGTAGGGATAAAAATGGGTATGATCCCACCGTATCTGTTTTCAGATCCCCATTTTAAACAAATCTCCATATTTGGTCTCATTGTGGATAATAATTTTAATTTTCAATCTCCCTACCCGTTATATACCTATAAACACATATATACATTCAGAATTCGCATTTTACTTATATATAAAATTAATAAATCAATAAAAAATTAATTAAACCAACTACTACAACTAAATTAAAAATACAGTCTTAAATTTAGAAAATATAATAATAAAAACATTCAAACATAATATTAAAAACAAACAAACATAACATTGATTCGTTTTAACTCAGGTTATAAATAAGTAATATTACAAAGATAATCATCTAACATAGTGATTCTTAAAGTTAATATTCTAATCGCTTAACAAAAACTTTAATTACTTGGACATCATGTAGTGACAAATACTCTCTAAGATATGGCCAAAAAGAATATATTGAAACTAATTAACTTATAATTATATACTATAAAATTTATATTAAAAAAAACATAAGTGAATAAGATATTTGAACTCATCATCATAATCAACTTCTCCATATTTTTCCAAACATTTATCTCCTAAGTCTATATATTACTTTGGTCCACTAATAACAATATAAACTAGAACATTACAAGAAGACAAAGAATTAGACTATCAAAACAATAATTAAAACTATCAATAAAAGATTAGTCACAAATAAATGAAATAGATTTAGAGTTTCACTCCACTATTCTATATCTCTATTACTATTAGAGTATTAGTCACAAAATTTTAAAAATACATTATTATTTTTTCACAAAAAATTATATATATAATCCCTATTACCAAGTCAATCATTAAAATGGAACCTTGAGTCAGAATCAAGCTTCAATGCTTTTGCCTTTCCTTTCCTTTTGTAGTATAAAAAATTTAAATATAAGACATGTGAACCAAAACTATGAAAACCATTTCTAAGAATGAGGGGAAAGTACGTAGATAGTTAACTGTATATTTTGGGAAATGTCTTATTGTATGTGGCAATTAATTATTTGACTGAAGTACTGAGAGTTGGCCCAACTTTGATGAGGTTTTGTTACCACTTGTTGCTACTTTAATTGAATGTCAGATCATTAAATTGGGAATAATAATCTCATCAAACAAATCAAACAATTGCAATAACATAGTAGTTAGAAAGAAGCCTTGGGGTGTCAAAGCTATATTTTACTTGAAAAGTACCTTTGCAATGGGCATCGTTTAACAACGTTATATAAAGAGTTAACATATTCATCAATTCTTTACGCACAAAAGTTTGAAGCCCATGTTCAGTCCAAGTTCTGGAGGCCTATATGGCCTACGGGCTTTGATATAGATGATGCACTTTAATGATAAGCTTGCGATTGGGAGGTAATTGAGGAAGATTAATAATTCTTTCTTATGTAGCATGAGCCTCCATCAAAGGATCAAGATTAAAATTGTATTTTTTTTATCTTTAAAATCTTAATTTTGCTTCTAGTATTTTGCTATGCATGTCTTTTAATGAAAGCTATTACTTATCCTTGGGCTTCTAAAAAGTGGTTCATCTTATTAGCTCTTTTCCACCCATTTCGCATAAGATATCCTCATATACTCTTAAGGTGTACTATATTATTTAATATTAATTAGAATCATTTTTGGATAACATCATTTTATATTAAATTAAAGAAATGATACTGAATTAATATGATTTTAAAATCCGTGAACCATGCAATATAGTTTGGTTTAGACTGCACATCATTTTATGTTAATTCCATTTGTGATTCCTCTCAAAGTTAAAAATAAAAATAGTATTAGTAAAATTTTACCTTAATACTGAGTCTTTTTTTTTACATAATTCGCTTAGAAATTGTCAAAATGATTTAATTCTGTACGTATAAACACTATATATAATGGTGCTTTCTATTATGTTGATCTAGGTTAAGCGAGCCTCAGGGTTTATGGCACACATGTACATAACTTGTTCAGCTCTGCTTTCAATAATAATAATAATAATATTCTTATTGTCATTATTATTGTTATTATTATTATTATATTGACATGACAATTGAGATTATTATTATTATGATTATTTTGTGCAAAAGTGCCTGAAATTAACAGACTTAAAAAGCTTCCTGTGTGACTAGCGCAATAGTGACAACTAAGCTGATGAGTTTTGATTATAATTAATGTTTCTAAACATTTGTATGCAGCCACACAAATTGGTTTTCTTTTATTTTGTAGTGCACTTTGAGCCAAATTCAAAGGGATATGTTTTTCTTTTACTTTTTTTTTTGTTTAAAAAATAAAAAATCAGCGTAACTAGAAGGCAAATAAATTTGTACATAGAAGAAAAAAAATATCCTGGAAATTGTACGTTATTATATATATTCTTCATATCTTCTCCTCCTGTCGGGGTTAATTTCTCTTATAAAGAATTGGTATTCTTATTTCTTTGGTGGCACTGATCGATCAATATATAGTCCTTAATTATTTGACATCTAACAAACTGAATTCCAACATAAAAGGGAGGACATGAAAATAATTCTTTTTAACCTACATGTGAAAAGTACATTGATAAATAATACATTGCAGCGAAAACCTGAGTCTGAATCGAGGGCATGGCCGAGACATGCTGAAACATGCTGTCGTGGATTTTGTAAATGTGCATGCATGTGGTCTAAATATAATTGGAGCATTGCTGGTTATTAAATATACAACTGGGCCAAAATAATTAATATGCATGATACATCAGGGTCTTGGTGGTCTATTAATCAACTGAAATAGTAGTTAACATCTTGAAGCCAAAGATGGCTACCCTTTTCCATTTTATTGGCAACTGCTTTCTGCTAGGTGGGCATTCAAATCTAACCATGTGGAAAAAATGATGGAATAATATCATGATGTGATTTGAGTTGTAGCAGTACAGGTTTGGTTTTGATATGTCATTTTGCATAAATTTTTAATATTCATATTATCAATGAAGCATCATTTTCTGGCAATTGTGCGTTCCATTCTGGGCCACAAGTATCGCTTAACAGGTAAATAGTCTCATTCCACAATATTATCTTTGGAGATTCTCGTCTTGGAATTGGAATTCAATCTCCTCGCAAAGAAACAAAAAGGAATTGGATCTGAATCTAGTTACTTAGATTGCAAATGTTTCTATACCGTGGTTTTCTGTGGAATTCATGTTCTGAATTCTCCAAGTGGCATTTTGCCCCCTTCTTTTTTTAAAAGCATTTGCACAACTAGGCTAAAACTGAAGTAAAATATATAGCATTGTGAAATGCAATATCTATCAGTAGGTACAGAATATTAAATACTAAAAAAACAATGGATCAAATTTCATTTAATTTTCGCGGCTCCAAACATGCTTCATGATGTGTTTAGGTCCATGACCACATTCACCACCATATTAAAAGAATCTGCTTATCAAGCATTTATTCAGTTACATGCGCAGAATGACATGCTGGCGCGGGCAGCAACAGAATTTCGACCTAGATCTTTGTAGGTAACTTTTCCTAACGTTATTATATATGTAGCCAAGGGAGCTAGTTAAGGAAAACATATAATAAGAAAGGTGAGACAAAGTTAATCTAATAAATTTTGGCCACACAATCATACATGAATAGTCAAAATTATTTCCTCCCTCTCTCAATATATATGTATTTAGTGAGAAAACTTTTTTTTATGAGAATGAAAAAAAATAATATTAATTATTAAGTTTTATCATGAATTTGACAAAATTAAATATTTAACTTTTCTAATTGATTATCTGACTTCCTGTTTGAAAATTTTATCATTTCTATATATTCTCATTTTAAAAATATATGAGAACTATAAACTAAGTCATACAACCATAATGGTTATGATAATTAAAATGTGCTAGTAATTAGTACTCACATAACTATTTAAAAACAGTTCAGTAGTGAGTGTAATTATCTTTTAATCTCGATATTTTGAGTGTTAGTGAAACGGGATTATATGCGTTCCTATTCTGCCCAATTTTTTTATAGGAACAATTTTTGTGAATCCAACCTAATTTAATTAAGACATGATATATATGAGATTAGACTACGTGTTTGGCATCATATGTTAATATTAACGGTATATATAGTTAAATTATAAAATTAAAGAAGTATAGATTACAATATATATTTTATGATAAATAATATCAATATAAATATAACATTATTTTAGACAAATATAATTTATTAAGTTAAGAAGATATATAATTAATGCATAATTATTTTAAAAAATATATTCTTAAAAAGAATATATGACATATATACATTGAGTTGGGACGTCCCAAAATAAAAGTCGAACTCTCGTCCTTAAAATACGTTATGTCTAATTTCTTATATTCGAACTCATCAAAAGTTCCTTCTAACTAATTTGAATCATTAACACCTTAATCTTGATAATTAAAATATAATCTAATAATTTATATGTATTATTTTTTCTCACATTAACAAGATTTTTCTCTCGATATGTTCTCATATATATATAAATATAATAATTGTTTACTTCACATGTATTATTATAAGTATTAGTAAATTAATCTTAATTAGGACCTAACGAGGGCGTGTGGGCTTACAGCCCCTCCCTGCTTGGCTTTGAACTTCTCTTATAATGAGCTCGTAAATGGTTATCTTCTTAAAAATCATGAGTTTAGTCATTAAGCGGAATTAGATAAATTGGTGCAACTATTCACTTCACATATGCAATATAATGTATCTTGCTCATCAATCATCTTCACTATATGAAGTTATCATGAAATAGTTTTGCACGTGCCTTCTAATAGCAAGGGTAATGATACAGTGTTGTTGATTCGCAAAAGTTAACACGCGTTACTAGATTTATCATGTACGTAACTTTCATATAAAATAATAATGAAATTAACGGCTTCCAACATAAAATCCTTTCAGATATGATTTGTCTCCCTTCTTGTCCTAGTGCGGCTCGAAAGTTAATCAGTCTCTTCATGTGGAAAACATGTGTGGTTCTATCTAACATTCATGTTGATGCATTATCATTTCTCAAGCAAATTGTCAAAATCCGGTCTTTCATTGTTTCATATAACCTCCATTTACTCATGGTGCCCATTGCTCCAATATGGTTCTGATGACTTGTCGTTTTCAAAATGTAACCAAAGCAATTCGGTCGGTCTTATAATTCATTCATGCGTAGACAGATTTTGAGTTTATTTGACACATTCAAATGACATACAAAAAGAAAGTGCAACATTAAGAGCTCATTACTCATCAGATTTAGTTTGCAGGTTAACCAACCAGTTCATAGACTTGAACAGTTTACTTAAAAATATATTATTAAACACTATCTCCTTTCCTTTTTAACCGTTTTTGTCTTTTAAAATTGTTATGTAAAAATCAAGAAATGTAATAAATCACTTACAAGTGGTTATATGCATAAATCACTCAGCAGAAATAGCCGATCCTATCTAACAAATTGTTATGGGTCTGTCGACAGCTAGGTAATATAGGTTCTTGTCTCTATTTTAAAAAAAATTAAAAATGGCAAAAAGAGTTGGTAATCGTTACTATCGGTATATGATATTATTCAAGCATCGGTAACAATAAGTCTCTTGAAGCATGCTTCAGACAAATCTCAACGATTTTGGCTGCCTAGCTAGCTTTGCATCATGTGGAAGACTTATGGAATCATATCGCAAGCTGGCTTTAGATATTTGGATAATTAAATTAATATATATATATATATATATATATATTTATATATATATTCTGTTCCTTGTTACACTCATCAACTAGAGTTACCATGTGCTAGCTACTTTAATTCCCTTTGTCAATGAATCTCTGCTAATTGGATTCTCAAATTATCCTTAGACAAAATTGTGTCTTTTAAGAAATTTGTCATAAAAAAACATGGAGTGTCTAATACTCTAATTTATGTCTGATATCATGGAGTATCTTTCTGTCTAACAAGCTGTATACCGAAATTTATAGGATCAGCACAGGTTCTAAAAATATATATAGGGTTAGTTGATTAATTAATTAATATATAGTTATTTTGTGCGCTTTGGGGGTAATAACTAAATTCTTTAAAAAGTCTACAACTTCAGTGTATATTTTTTTCCCGTGTAAAACCAATGGTTGCTCATGGGGACCATTAGTTGTGTCTGTGCATCACATGGAAGGCACTGCACGGGCATGTTACACTGGGAAACTATAGTTGATGCATTGAAAGGAACCCGCAACCATCTATGTTTTGATATAGTTGTGATGACTATTTCCTTGGTCGTGGGATACACATAATTGAAATGTTGGCTCTTCCAAAGATTTAAGCTAGATTGGGTACCTTCAATTGATATCATTGTATTTTATTTGTTTGTTTTTTGGATATAAGGCACAAGAAAATGGGGAAATTTTGTTGATGAAAAGAGTAAACATGATATGATAACCAAACATAAGCGACGTGAAAACATTGGATGGTGACCCTTGGGAGAAAGGCTCATCCTGCAAACTCTAATCATCATGATTTAATTTAGACCTAACATGTTAGGAAGCATGCAATCCATAAAAAGGCTTAATTATTCCCATGATCATTAAATAGACTTAACACAATTGAGAAATGCATTAATTTTGAGAAATAACTATTTTTTCATAAGATTTTTAAGAAAATAAACAAAATAGTTTTTAAATAAATTATACTAAGAATAAAACAAGTTTATTTAATTTGGCACTTTCTTTTACATAATATCTTTCCATAAATTTTTTCCATAATCATCACTGGTCTCTGAATACGGCAAACTGTTGAAACCAAAATTCTTATCAATAGGTATTTTTTCATTCACATAAATTTCAAAATTAAACCAATACCCTATGCTCAAAGAATTAAAATACATTTTACTCAGGACAATACATATATATCAGTAGTCTTAATCTTAATATTACTTTAGTTAATTAGCTAGGGTGGTTGTAGAGAACAAATTTAAATTACATGGACCGGGTGAACTTAAGAGCCAACTACTTATAAATACATGAATGTGAAACATTTAATAACAGGTTGCATGGAGCCAACCAAATTTAATTCTACATTCCATTAGACTGTGGCTCAACCTTTCTTTGATCGAAGAGGCAAACTAACTTCATGATTGCTGAGATCGAATGCCTGCCTCCTTTCTATACCTAAATATTTAATTTGTATGCAATAAGGTCATCCTCAGTTGTCATTCGGAACTTAGCTACATATCCTTAATTCCCACTTTACAGGAATATTTGAGCTTCAACACACTACAACTTTCTCTTGTACTTTTTATTTATATTTGTTGGGTCAGCAACGTAAGATGAGATATAGTGCTTACACTAGAGAATTACTGTCAATATTTTTTTTATATGTGTTTCTCACTATATATGAACGCTGGCGACCTCGTAAATAACATGTCTCTTATAAGTTTTTATTCAATTAGGATATATATTTTGAGAATTCTAAAAAAAATGTATTTTTTGAGAGAGTATATGATGCCATTTTTTTTATAAATTAGACTTTTTTTTTTCTTACTTTAATATTTTAGTGATGAAGTATAAGGTATGAACCAACTTGTGCATTTCGACCTACCGTTTGAATAAGCTAAAAAAACAGGTATGTAATTGATTTTATTTTTGGTTAACCAAATGAATTTTGCTGAAGGAAGTACAAAGAATACTCTAATCCTTAAAAAAAAAAACAAAAAAAAACCCACTCTATCTTTCAGCCAATAGAAGACATGATACATTGAATTGGACAGCTAGCTACACCATGCATGTAGAAAAATAAAGTCTAGGAATTTCAAATTAGCAAATCAAAACCTAACCTTAATCAAGTAAAAAATGTAGACAAAATCAATAAAACAATCTCTTTAAAAAATACATTATTTCTCAACAACAAAAGGCTCAAAACTGTAGAATGCTAGAACACCACATCATCCAATCCTTTCTTTCTTTTTTCTTTCTTTTTTTTTTTCTTTACCTTAGAACCTCTAAATAATCCTCTATATGTTGATTAATATAATGTTCATCAGGGGCACTGGCTATACTTTGTATGTGGACCTATATATTTGATTTTTAATCCCCCCCGCCCCCTCCAGTTATTGTAGTTTGGCTATACTTTGTATGTGGGCCTATTTGATTTTAACTTGATCCCACGAACATATGGGTTTAATTTTGGTTTATACTCATTAATATTAGTTTTATAAATTAACCTTTATTATGAAAGGTAACTAATCACGCTAAATGTACTGCATACGAATGGCATGAATGATAGTGTACGTGGATATCTAAACTGCAGGACACGTGCATGTTATGTGCAATGTCCACTTGTTTTCACTCTCCAAAGCACGAGACTATCGCAACGTAGCAAAAGGCAAAATCCTGCCAGCTACAAGCTAATAAACGTTTGCATGCATGCAAGTGAAATACCAATGGGCTGAATTTAAAACGTTACTTGAACACACTAGAGTACAAAACCGTTTACTTCAGGATTTTTTTTTTCACAGAAGTTAAAAAAATTAGTAATGGAATTGTGTTTAATTAGCTTTAATTAATATTATATTTTTTGGAAATTAAACCAGAATATTTTCTTTACAAATAATTTTGGAGGCATCGTTTCTAAAAATAATGGCACAAAATATTTTCAGTAATGGATTTCTCTTCTTATTCCTTCATTATTTAGTTCCTTTTCTTTTTCCTGTCAAGTATATCCTCCAATATCCTTTAGATTTGACTTTCAAATCAAGCTTACCCTTCAACCAGGTTTTCTTGCATACAGTGCGTTCCGATTTTGAACCGTCCCCAAGAATATTGGTTGGAAAATTATGTATATGGGACACTACTATATACTAGTCGATATTTAATGACAAGAAAAGAAAAGATAGGAAAGTGTGATAAATGTTACTACTATAATTTAGAAAAAAAATATAGATCTTATTAAATGTTTATAATGTTAAAATGTTCACATATATAGTAGTAATTATCCATTTCGGCTTCAGTTTAAGTTACCTTTTGCCAATGGCAGTTGACTCTTCAATAAATCTATTGACTCAAAGTATGCGTCATTTTGTATAATCATTTGTCAGTTAAAGTGGAACAACTATAACATCTTCTAAAGTATGTATTTGGTTTAAAAAATAAAAGTAAAAGATAAATTTTGAATTAAAATAAAATGTAAAAGATGTGAATTTCATAAAAAAAAAAAAACAATTTTTCTTCAATATTTAGGAGACTTTCAATTTTCTTCACCGCAGGGAAGCCTCTAGAACATTCCGTAGTGGATGATGACACACGCATGAGAAAGCGGTGCCATATATTTATATATTTTAGAAATAGAAAATAAGAAGTAATAAAATATTTTTAAATAAATTTAATTTAAACATATATTAACAGTGTAAAAAACATAATATCGAAAATGATAAACATAAATTAAAGGTGTTGGAAACACCAGGAAGTTTAATGTGACTAAACTTAAGGGCATATAATAGAATGCAAGAAGCTGGATGACTGTGACGACTGTGCCAAAAAGATGAAGGGATGATGTGGTTAATTAAGATGAGAATGATTTAGGTGATGAAGAAGGTGGTAGTTCATATTAGTTCGTAGACATTATCATCATTTAGCTATGCAACAGAATCATCCCGTGTAAATATATTCCTGTACTATATGAAAAAATAAGATTGTCGACACAAGCAAACATATAATTATAATGTCTTATCCTTAATAACTTATATATAAGTATCCTCCTATCTCAAACTCATAAGTCATAACTGATAGGTAACTATTTATCTCACTAACTCATGTACACCAATATTATAAATAAGAGGGATACAGTAGGTAACGCTATCTTCTAATTATATATAATTATTTATTTACTAACTTAAGCGTTAGAGGAATTTTACAAATACCACATTAGGCATGGCAACGGGGCGGGGCGGGGGCGGGTATTACATTCCCCGTCCCCGTCCCCGCCCCCAAACCCGCTCCCCGCCCCCGCCCCCATTCCCCGTCGGGTTTTAAAACCCATCCCCATTCCCGTCCCCGCTGGGGGTCGGGTTTTCCCCGCCCCGCCCCGCCCCCGCTATTTTACTAAAATTTCAAAAATAAAAAAAATAATATAATTTTTTTATTTGAAAAATAGGATTAAAAAGTTAATTATGTAACAAAAAAATAATAATAACAAACTCACATTTAAAATATGGGACTATAATTTTAAAATTACAAAATAAAATTAATCAATTCAATTAAAAAAATAGAAAATAATATATTTTTATTTATTTATTTATTTTTTTAATATTATTTATCACGGGGCGGGGAGCGGGGGCGGGGGCGGGGGCGGGGGCGGGGCGGGTATCAGTAACCCCATACCCGCCCCCGCCCCCGCTTTTGGCTATCGGGGAAAACCCGAACCCGAACCCGAACCCAAAAAATTCGGTTTTTCCCCATTAAAATCGGGGCGGATTCGGACGGGTACCCACGGGTTCGGGTCCCGTTGCCATGCCTATACCACATGGCTAGGAGCAGCTTAACTGTTACGTTGAGGACACGGAGCGACATACTAGCTCGTCACACCTTGGTGGAAGTGCTTTAACTCAAAATGTAAAAATAAAATAAAATATAATAAAAAATTATTAGACTGACGTAATTGAAAATTTTAAACAAATTTTTATGTGACCCCAATACCACACGACATTGGACAAGATATTTACCCGTTAAGCCAACTTCCTTGGCATATAATATTATTTTATACCAGTTAATTATCCAAAACCCTATAACAAATTTTGTTTCTTATATATGCATGTATAACCAAATGGTAGGATAAGGCACTTAATGGGATGGATGAGACTTGATTATAATTACTAATATTATTTGACCCACCAGAAGCAGAGTGCAACTTTTGGACATTCTTTTTAGTTAATATAATCCTTGGTGTTTCGTCAATGCCCCTTAATCCCAGCTACATATAATATTTACAAAGTTATGCATTAACTTCAGAGTTTAATGGTGTTAATGATATAAAATAATTTTATATTATTATTTAATTATAAATTATGGTTAATATGATTTATAAGATAATTTTATTAGAGTTAATAAATTTATCATAAATAATAATTTTTTTTATTGATTGATGGTGTAAAATTTATTATTAATTATTAATCTTTTTATCTTAATATAAAAAAATAAATTTTTTATTAACTAATTAACTAGTCGAGGACACTTTTCTTCTAATTATCCTTAGAAGACAATATTAAAGTTAATTTCAGCCTACCAACCATTTGGACGTGTGATATGTCTTTTTGGACAATTAATTTTAAAAGTATTTTTAAATCTATTATATAGAAATCAATCTAAAATGTCGTATTACCAAAATCTCGTCATCTTACATATCACATCAATTGTCTACTATCCGATATAAGTTTCTAAAGTAAAAAACGTTTTTTTGGAAGTGTTGGTGTATATAATTAAGATAAAACTTAATAAGGATAAAACTTTAGATTAACGTGGTAAGTGAGAACAAAGGCAGTAGGATAGCATCCCATCAAAATCAACTTGTATCGGAAAGGATCAAGGAAAAGCACAAGAATAACAATGAGTGAAAATTTGGCTTTTTGGGGTCCATCATTGAAGAGGTCTTTTAGGCAGCATTAGAAGAAATACGACTTTCTTTGACTACAAACCTACGATAAAGGCAAGTGGGACTTGTCCCCATTGTCTTCTGTCATTAGACTTGTAACTTTCAATGTCTTAATAAACCTTTCGCAAAGTTATGGCCAATATTGCTTCTTCGGCAAAATGAATAATAAGTTTATTTTAATTATAATAGAATAGACGTAACAAATAATATTATTAATACTACATTGTCACCATTTTCCTCTTGCTTCTGCAGCATTATGCTCTCTAATTATTGTCAGAAAAGTCACGTTTTGATGCGTTTTTTTTTTTTTTTTTCTTTTTCCATTTTCTTACAAACATTTTGATGCTATTGAAACACGAACTTTTTGTGTGGTAAATATCACGCCTAAAGGGAGGGAATCTTGACAAATAAAATTTACCTAATTCAAACAAGCAGACAAACAATATTTAAGACTTTGTGGTTTTGTAACTTTCTCCAAGTACGTACTAGCATATGGAAGAAATTGGAAAATGATATGCAGAAAACATTGGTAAAAAATTTCTTATTAATTAATCCAATGAAGATAATTAAAATAATCAAATTAATGTAGGGTTTGCTGGTGTTCTTTGTTTTTCTTTCATGGAAGAGATATGATATTTTTAATTTTTATATGACACTTTAGTTTTAGACGAAACATCAACTGCAATAGAAGGATGAAGACGAAGAAGGAAATGTGAGAGAGCAAAGTTATAATAAAGAATTGTAGTTTGAGGATATTAAAATTTAAGGGGATGGCAGTAAAAATGGAGATGCAGGAAACAATTGTCTCGATGACCTCTAAAATGAAATTCAAGTCTAATAAAAGTCTAATTTTTAAAGCTTTTGATGGATTTTGCAAGCTAAACCTGTATCGGACTATTTTTAATCTTAATTTTATGATTGTTATTAATTATTTTTACATAAGCAAGTGTTCTTATTTTATATATATATATATATATATATATATATATATTAAATCCCTAGTTTAAATGTTGTTCAATTCCTTTATTTCCTGAATTTAATGAAATGGAAAAATGGTCCTTCAATTTGTAACCTGTTTTGTCAAGTTAGTCATTCTGTTAAGTATTATGTTTTAACTTTAACAAAACATCATTACAATGTGTTAGGACTATTTTGAAGAGTTTAAGGGTTAGATAGGAAAAGTTGTAAACCATCATGTTAGTCTTTGAATTTGTTTTTGGTCCCTTCTTTTATGAATCACTTGTTTATTTCTTATGTGTTTAAGGGAAGGTTAAGTCACAATCTTAAGTAATATTTCTTAGCACATCCACATTGGAACAACTTATAATAGTTACTTCCAATGAGACCCGTGTATACATATTATTTATTTTTATTTTTTCTAGCTAATATACAAGTAAATTTAAATAATAATTTTTTATAGTGAAGTAATTCTCTTTAGTTGCTTCTAATGGGCTCCACTAATAATATTTTTATTTCAAGGTAATGTTTCATGAGTGACAAGCAGCTTAAAATAATTATATATGTTTTTTTAATTAATTTAATAATGTACAGCAATGTTGCTTTACCTAGCAATTGTACCGAGGAAGCAACCCGTCCGTACGCGACTACAAAGGTAGTTGCTTTTGTAGCAATATTGCTTTCAGTATCCTATCACTTCCCGGGCATGTGATGGCCTTACTGTTTATGATACAATGTCAACATGTCATATTTTTTTAAAAATTTCTAAATTCCTCAAATAAATTTTATTTATTTGCCTTAATATGAACTTTAGGGGACAAAAAATATAGTATGATTTGAATATTTGGAGGGATTAAAATAAAGGAAAAATGTCTTACAAGGTCTAAAATCAAAATTCACTTATTTTATAGGGATAAAAAATAATTTTTAATTTTATAAGATGAAAAACAATGAAAACATTTTATAGGAACCAAGATCAAAACTCACTTTTTATAAAGATTAAAAATATATTTAATAAAGTGGTGGTAAAATTGAGTTGAATATACTAATATTAAATATTAATAGAAAAATTAACCTTCCAGTGCGTGACGTAAATTGGTCCCCGTCTAGTGATGTAATCATGTAGCTTAACACGTGGGATACCAGGCTTTGACCACCGTGTAGTTCATATTCATAGGTTAGATTTTCAAGTAAACAAATCGCAAATTCGCAATAATCCATATGATTAATTTAGTAGTAATCCAGTATCAGTTTTAAAATCAGTGTCAAACCCATCTTTTAAGTAATTGGATAATCATACACTACCAGAGTACCACTTAAGAAGAGCATAAAAGGAAACGAAACTAACCGCTCGTTTATATTAAATGTTGAAATAGATTATGCAGTTAGTTACAGACAATCTAACTTTGCTTACAAAGTTGTTTAGACTCACTTAAACATTGATTCATAAGATCAAAGGAGATGATAAGCGGTTAGTTGACGTTCCAAATGCAGACAATTACACTTTGACGGATGACAAAGGACTCAGAAAGGCAACAAGTATGATTCTGTTCATTCAGACACAAAGTCTCTTCTTGCCTAGAGTTAAAGTGACTTATTGTTTATAAATATCCTTTTCTCTCAATTTTATAGAAACATTTTTTATAAGAATAAAATCGTGAGGATCAATAAAAATGAACGGAAGAACAGATCAAATTGCAGAAGCAAAAGCCAAACAGAAAGTGAATTTATATATTTTAAATAAATTAAATTTATATATTTCTTTTAAAAAGAAAGAAACAGAAAGCAGCTGAGCTTACATAAGTCCAAAGCTACAAGCTGATTCCCGAAAGCATGTTTATGTTTATTCACCCACACTGGCTCGCTGACTACAAACAAGGTAAGGTAGAAAAGCCACATAATAATAATAATATGAACATAGCAACAAAATATTTGTTAAAAAAAATGTGAAATCCTTTTCACCGAATAAAAAGTGGAGCTGGAGTCAGTGGGGCAAATCCTTAGCCTCCACAAACGTGCCATGAAAGCCATAGGGCACTCTGGAAGGCAGCATGATGGTGGCCTCCAACTTCAAATCAACGGCATTCAGAATCTGCAACTCGGACTGCCACGTCACCTCGTCATGCACAAAAGCCATCACGTACCCTTCATCCTCATTCCCATTCCCTCCACGTGTACTACTACTGGGCAAAAAGAATGGCTCTCCTCCGAACCTTCTCTCTCCGTACTCGTGCCTCTTCACTTCCCCACTCTCCAGGTCCACCTTCGCGAAACCCGACACCTTCGGCCACGGTTCCGCGATGCACAAGTACGCGAACCGGGTTTTTCTCCCCAGCCGATTCCGGTTCACCATCCCCGCCTCAAGGTTCATTTCCTCAACCACCACTCGCCGCGTCGACTTCCCGCTTCTCATGTTAAGCCTTATTTCTGTTAACACGCTTTTCAGACTCTCTTCGGTGTCGTTGAAGATTGAATCCGGTGGCGTCATGCAGGAACCGATTACTACTACTTCTTCTGTCTCCCGTTCCTCCCACGCGTTCCAGAAGTGGAAGAAGAACGTGTCTGGCGACTCCACCCACACGATCTTCGAGGCGTCGGATGCGTACTTCGGAAGAATTCCGAACCGCGATTTCTTCTCGCCGTCATAGATCACCGGCGAGCCTCCTTTTATCATTTCGCCGAGCTTGAACACCACCTGCTGGTCGGGGATCACGACGAAATTCTCCGTGATCGCGAAGTCGTGCGTCATCGTCGGAGCGCCGAGGGGGATTTCCACGTCCGGCGACTTCTTCTCCTCCTCCGGCGAGAAACGGAAGTATTTGAGGTACTTGCTCGTGACGTCGTAGCTTAGAGTGAAAAGCTCGCCGGAGATTGGGTCCACCTTCGGATGCGCGATCATGGAGGAATTGAGCTGGTCGTGGAAGCTGTAGCGGCCGATTGTTTCCAGGTCGCCGGAGGCCGTGATTTGGAGCTCGTAGGGGAGGTCGTCCTCCGACAAGGCGAGGAGTTTTCCGTTGAAGAAGACCAGGCCGGCGTTGGCTGCGCCGGCGCCATTGTGGTTGTCGACGATGCCGCACAAGCCTCTCGCGTAGAACAGCATCAGCCTTGCGATGCCGGAATGGCCGTGGAGCTCGCCGATTGCTTTCGGAAACACCGGTTTTCCCAATTCGCGCTCCTGCATGAGACGCTGAGTTTCGGTGAAGCGGCAGGCGTAGCTGGCGGTGCCGTGATTGATTTTAACGGCGTGGACCATTCCGTCGCCGTCGAAGAGGTGGTGACCGGCTTTGGGATGGAACAATGGGTTGGCGCCGTTACGGAGATAAACGCCGCTAACTGCGTCGGGGATTGTGCCAATAACGGGGAGGGAATGTTGGACGGGGTGTTCCGGAACGGGGGCGAAGTTACCGGCAATTTGGACGCGTGGGTCAGTGGTTTTGGGGAGGGGTTGGTTGAGCTCGCGTGAGAGCAACGCGCTCTCGAACATGTCGAGGGCCTTGGCTGCGGCTTTTTGGAATGGGTTCCACTGAGGCCTTTCCGCGGGGAGGGAGGTGGGTTCTTTGGTAATTTGGGGTTTTTGGGTGTAGGGTTGGTTTGGAAAATGGATCACTGGGGGGGAGTGTAGAGCACAATCCACCACCTTTCTAGTGGGCTTCTTCTGAAACCTATTGAAGCCCAAGTCTGTTGTTAATAATGATGAATAGAAAGAGGAGGAGGAGGAGGAGGAAGAAGAGAGTGGGAGAGGGAATTGAGGTTTGGTCCAAGTGGTTGAATTGAGTGCTGCCATGATCATGATCATGGAGATTGATTATCAAGGGGGAGGGGGAGAAGTGTGGTTTGAACTTTGATGTGTGTTTTTATTTTAATTTAATTTTACATATTTTATGAGAAAAAAGACAAGGAAAGGAAGGGAAAGAGATTGAAAGTGAAGACGGGTTTTGGAGGGGGAGAAAGGGAGAGGGAAAATAGGGTATAAATAGAGTGGGGAAGGGGAAAATAAAACAAGTGTTATTTTTAATTTTATTTTGGGGAGGGAAAGGGAGTTTGTTTTGGAGGTCCACCTCAGACATGTAAGAGAAGAGCACGTGGTGGATTTGTCTGTGGCTTCCAAATTGTACGTGCGTGTGGGGAACCTATCGCGACACCAAAACCCTTACGCAGGCACAATGCAGACTTAATCTCAGTCACTCACTCTTATGAGAGATCAAATTTAATCAACTCTCCGGGTATTGAATACTACTTCTTCAAAGGTTATTTTCGTAAATTCAATTTCATTAAAATAAATTAATAAATATATGCTTAAAAATTATTACTACCATTTAATTACATTCAATTCCAGTGACAATTGTTTTGGTGTTTAGATTGAGATTTTTATAATAATATGTATTATTTATTCCTTATTATCACGAATTACTTTAAATATCACACTGAATTAATGATTGAGATTATTACTACCATTTATGTACAATTAATAAATTTAAAATAAAATAATTAATGATTGATTTTAATTACATTCAGTTCCAGTAACAATTATTTTGGGATTTTTATACAAATATTTATTTGTTTAGTTATTTCTTATTAAAATGAATTACTTTAAATATCACACTGTATTAATCTTCCTACAACTAAACTTTTGGAATACAAAAGTTTATCCAATTGAAAAGGAATCGTTTTACTTCTTAAAAACAGAATATGTGAGACGAAATGCTTAACAAATGTCTCAATGAAATTACTTTTTTTTAGAAGAACGAAATTACTTTTTCTACCTCTCTGTTAAAATAATTATATCAAATAAGATAAAATTTATATCTTATCTTTCCAATTATCATATTATAGTGTGAAAAATTTATATTTATAAAGTTGGAGTTGATTTTTTTTATATTATAGTGCGAAAAAATTATATTTATCTAATAAGAAATTTTTAGCATTTAATTGTCAGAAATTAATAATAGATATTTCCAATTAGCATTTATTCTACCAACTACTTTTAAATTAGTGTGATTGCTAATTGAAACGTATAGAATTTATATTTTCATGTCATTTAGCATTTTTTAATTAGCACCATTAGATTATAATCACTTAATCAGGATCATTCAAATTATATTAAATATATAGATATATTACATTCTAATTTTTTCTACATTAAATTTATTGTTCTTATATGTTCTTTGCATAATCCCTTTATTTATATTTGAGTTAACTATGTTTTTGGTCCCTGAATTTTTTTTTGAGTTTTTATTTTTAGTTCCAAAAAAATAATAACTTATCTGAGTCTGTCATGTTTTTCAAAATACATATTCCAAAATAATTTCAATTAATTAAGTGGAAGATTAAGCAATGTTTTTAAAAAGTTAGTGTACTCTTTAGAATTACCATAATTTATTTCTTCATTTGCATGTCTATAATAGTCTATTGATTGCGAATTTCTGTAATTTTCCCTATATCCTAGCTTTCTTGAATATAGAAACAGTAGTGATCAGAGTCAAATAAAACCGGAGAGGCGCGCAATGGTGCCCATAAAAGTGAGATGAAAATGAGATACATAGAGAAGTGATCAGGAGAAGCAGATGCAGTTAATAAGTACTCTTTCATTTCGTGTAGTGCATGACACTTTTATTTATTTATTTATTTTCATATATCTCAGTTTATCTGATAGATCAGTTGTTCATCGCGAATAGCGGGGGATCAAGAAGCGTAGGAATATGTGTGCTATTTCTTTTCGACCACGATTCTTAGTCACATCATTAATAACTGCATGCTATAGTTAGTTACCCAAATGCACAGACACTTTAATTGCCATCGATCTCACTGTTTCTTCCTTCTCCTGATACTTTATACAAAGCTATGGTGTGACCCATATATGCAAATGGATTACTACGTATTAATGTATCTGGCCCCTGCTGTTTTCTTCAGCTCAGGGACATTCAGAATTCCTTAACCGAAACTATATAATTACCAGTAGGTATTTAATAATTAGGGTGAAAACGGCTAAATTACTCAAATTACACTTTATTAGACCAAGATTTAACTTCTTCTCTTAAAAATTTAAGATGTCCGTACTGATAAAAAAAAAATAAGATAGGAGTCATATTTTTTTTATTAAATATGCACGTCTTCTTTTAAGATCTAACGGTTTTAAAAGTTTATTTTGATATTTTTTTAAAAGTCTAAACTAATCTTAAAGTTTATTTTATTAAAATTTTGCTTGTAATAAAACCTTTTAATAGACTAACAAACCTATGGATCTAAATTTATGTCTAAGCTAATCATTTTAATAGACTATTAAATACATAATCTCAAAACAGTATACTATAATAATAATAATTTAATTTATTTAATTTTGCATTATAGACTTTAAAAAAAATCTTAAATGTGTTAGCATGGCTAATTTGAATAAATAAACCCTTAAAAATCTCAATTTGACTTACAAATAAATTTCATATAACCTAGACCTAATATGACCTAGCTACGTCATAGGTTTTTGAATGACATATCCCTTTCTCACCCCAAGTTATTGAAATTCTCACAAAAAAATCCCAAATTATTTGTATAGAAGGTATGATTTATTGAAACGTTCAATTACTTTTTTTATATAATTTTTTTACATCTAGGATTTGGTTATACGTTTATAGTCTTTTATAAAAATCTCCACCTTAAACCTGTCAGAATCATCAACATTGTGTGTAAACTTCTATGAAATTAATTTGTTCGCTAAAATCAGCCCCTGATTCGTTAACATTATTTTTCTTTTGATGGAAATATTTTTGCATGGCCACGTCTATCATTAATAAAGTTATTATAATGATCTATGACGTTCTCTTCAAAAAAAAAAATGACACACTCACGTAAAAATTATTATTGGTCCTGACATGGTGTGAAAGGAAACCATCGTAGTCGTAGTTAGCGATGGATTCACGACTCTTCCCACCTCATAATTTTATTTTCCTTAATTTTTTTGGTTAGAAAAACTTTAGGAGAAAGAACGATACCTCAATCCAAGGGAGCAAAAACCGTGAATGTAAATTTAAGAAGGGTCATTCTTTTCTCTGAGTAATTATGAGAAATACTTTTGCATGGCCACAGTCTATCGATAAATTTCTTATTCAAGGGTTATGAAAAATTATGACAATTAAAATAAATTTAAGAAGGAATACATTTACTTGTATTAAAGTAACTCCAGACTATACTTTCAGATTCATTTTCTCTCTTGTTAATAATTTTTGCCTAAATGTTTTTTTTTAGAATGCTAAAATTAAAGGAACATAAAATAAATCCAAGTGATATGATTCCTAGAATTAGATATCCAGCTTGTTATTGTTGTTGATCAAATTATATATTGATATTAATTGAGTCCTAGAATTAGATTAGTCATTTGCATATGTTTATTAGTGTAGATTTTATTTAACAGGAATTAAATTATTAGAATAGACATTTCAAGTCTGTAATAATATGATTCACATATAATATATATTAAATCTATATTAATAAGGACAATAACAACTATCTTTTAGTATATAATAAATATTTCTTTTTAGTACTGATATGGCGTAATATCAAATAATTTTGGTTAAGAAGTCAATATCAGGCCTTGCCTGCCAAATTATCCGTTACATAATTAATTCAAAAAATTCTGATATACAACAAAACACGAATGAAAGTAACAAAAATATGTATGTTGACCTTTTAGTAGAGGTCCCCCACAAATGGTCGTGTATAAATGTGTGAAGAAGCGAATTCAAGCGGTTGAATTGAAAGAGAGACGCCATTAATGCCCTCATATATATAACGGATGGGGCGGGTAATTGGTTTAATTCCCGTTTTGGAGTTTTATGGGCACATCCTGTTGAGGATTCTGGATGCCATTCAAGGACAAATTAGCCATTGGAGCCATTTTCAAGGGCCATTGGATAAACTAGTATGATAGCGAACAATGATATATGCATGGCTGTTGCCCTACCACCTTTGTTTCTTCAAGTTTCCATTCGAAAACGAACCCATTCAACTAGATATTGTAGTGCACATGGAATGGAACACATCGGCCTCTACTTTTTATTAGCTAGAATTGCAAATGCTATACCTTGTTGTCTCTAGTATTTTGTTTTTTCTTGTACAATTTTTCAGATGGAATATTACTATTTTATAGTTGGAGTACTTATTAGCTTGTTAAGAGAGCCACATCCTACTACTACGTACCTTCGGAAGAGAGCGCGTATGCAAGAAGGAAGTTTGAGCTTGATTAGTATTATAGATTTTATTAAGCATTGTGATATTTCAACACCTACTTATTTTATATATCACATCATAATTCTTATTTATTTTTATATTTTTCTTTTTATCACATTATATTATTTATTATATTTATATTTTTCTTTCTCTTTTAGGTGTCAAGTAGGTCTTGGGTGTTAAAAATCTTTTTCCTTTTACTAAATTAAAAAGATGAATTTATTTTCTTTCTTTTTTCTTTACTTCGTTGTCATGGAATATCAGGGAAATTAATCGAGAAGGACACACTTGACAAATGATGGGTAACTTTGTTCGTTTCTTATCTGTGCGACCAAAAAGTTAGCTCAAAGTCTGAAAATCTTATTGCGAACAAAGTATCCGGAGAAAGCTAGCTATCTGATTCTCTGATTCGATAAACATTTTTTTTCTTCTATTTTTTATACATAAATTTTTCGAAAGTATCTTAACTGCTATTGTGATGGGCAGGCAAGTGTATCGTTTGATACAATTACAAATATTTAAGTATATTATAATAAAACAGCTTAATTCGTCCATATTTCATATTGTCATTTTCGTTAGCAAATTATCAAGTGAAGATATTTCTCTGTCCAATAGCATTCTCAGTATAAGAATATCTTATTATTAAGAAATGTTCAACGTTTTTATTTTGATATTTTAAAAAGAAATTTGTCTATTCTTGCAGTTATTGACAACAAACCACAACAACTGATCATACTCAAAGTGATTTCGATTGTTTGATTGATGGTCACTGACTATATAAGCAAGTAAAATTCATTTAAAATTGAAACGTAATTGGAATTCTGCAGTACCAGGTCTTTCCAAAGGTGTTCACACAGTTAATAAACTCAAGAGGATAATTAAATAATAATACTACTGTAACTTTTTTATTTGATTATTTCATAAAATTTCTTGTAATTTAAGAGGGAGATACCAAGAGAAGAGAGAAAAGTGTAGAATAAGATAGGTTATGTTAAAAAAGAGAGCGAAAAGAAGTGTTAAAAAAATACTATAAAAATTTGTTGTGATATTTCAGTATCAATAAAGAATAATGCTGTTGCTATGGACTTTTTTGAAAGGTGTGTGTACAAAAGGAGGTCAAACTATAGCCTCTCTCAATTTTATAAAAGTGTTGAAGATAGCACATGAAGAATGTGTAGCTGATATAAAAGCAATATTTATCAAAATAAATGAAAGGAGAGAGAATGACGGCTAGTAACCAAAAGAGACTAAAAGAGCATATATACACTCCGGTCACAACAGTGAGAACTTCACCAAATTAGATTATGATTTTTATTTATCCTAGTCTTCGCTCTCAACAAGTAATAATTATATATAATTTCTTTTATAATATATACAAGCTAATATTCAAGTGAGAATTAAGAACATAAGCTCAACACACGTGTATCATTTTGAAAAGTTTACAACAATCGGTTGGTGTTTCAATACTCACTAACACTTAAGAATGAAATTTGCTTTCATCACAATGCAAGAGCCTAGTTGAGATCATAATTATAAAGCATGGTATTATGTAACAAACAAGCCTGTTAACTAAGTTTATAAAACCCCATATAAGAGGTATGACCGCTTGTATAATCATTAATTATGCAGTAATGTACTAAATTGTGTTCTGTTAATTTCACTGTATTTTGTGGGCGGTTGCTTTTACTGGTTGCTTATTGTATAAATATCCAAAACTTTATCTAGCTTATTCTTAGCACAACTTCTGTTCAAGGTCAGCCATCTTTTAATATTCAAAATTTCAAATACATGTTTTGCCTACAAAAATAATTTGGTTGACAAAACCAAATCAAACCAAGTGTAATTAAATATGGCGATTGGTTGAGGTGTCGAATTGATTGAATTGTTATGATTAGGGTGAAGGTAGTTTTTTCTAGATATGTTAATATCTTAATCCAGATCCTTTGACTGTCTTGCTTACAACGTAGACTAGGACTAACCTTCTATAGTTTCTTTAATAAGGATGATGCTGAGGACAGCCTTTGAATTAATGGAGAGACAAATATAGAAAGTTTTTATTAATTAACTCTGGTCTAATAGGATACGTGGTATGGATAAAGCCACCTTTAGCCAAACGAAGGACTCATTTCATTCTTTGTTCCATTACAAAAATGTTTTCCTTTTGAAGCAAATGAAAGAAAGGGAATTTCTAGTAAGCTAACGATTGAGATGAATGAAGCCTGTCACTTCAGTTGTTGTACCTCATTAATGGTTCGAATATTTCTCATCTCAAGGATGGATTTGCACTTTCTAGCTTTACCTCTATTACTCTTTCCAATAGCACATATAAAACCTAAATATGTCCCAATTTTCACTCAAAAAGTGCAATTCTTAAGATTTATGCTCATATTGTGCAACCTTGATTGCTAAAAGAACTCGACGAGGTCATAAATATGATCTTCTTGAGTGTTTTTGATGATCATATCATTGATGTAAACCTCAAACATCTTTCCAATCTACTACTTAAACTATTTGTTCACCATTTGTGGTACGTTGCTTCAACATTGTTTAGACGCAAAGACATCATTTTGTAACAATAATTTTCCTTTTCATGTCATTGAATGTTTTTTTTTCTCTTTGTCTAATATAATGTATTTTAATTTGATTGTACACTAAGCAAGCAACCATAAAGGATAGTGATGAATCTTTAATGACAAGCTCTTCAAAAACCTATAGACATTTAAACCCTATCTTTTGACATCTCTAATGATAAGCTTAAGCATATTTAGGTCAACAACTTCTCGGTAATTCAGGGTTTATTCTTGACATGTCAGCAAACATCTATGCAAACATTAACAAGGTTGTACTTTGGTTAGAATTTACTCACAAGTTATTGATTAACCTCTGCTTTAGTTCATCTTAGGTGTCGTTAAACCTTAGTAGAATTGTCTAAAACCATTTTAGGGTTTGTTTTTCAAGTGTTAGAAAAAAAAAGGCTCTACATATTGTTAGGGGAGAAACGATCAACTGGGGTTTTTTTTCGTTAATTACCATTTGGGGATCGATTTTGAATTATTATCAAAAAAGATAAATCATAACATCTATTATGACTTATGAATTGAAAATCGTAACCAATGTTATAACGTCTAATTTATTTATTTATTTAACTGATATTTTACGACCTTAGTTAATTATTTTCAAAATCTATCACTTTAAAGTCATAAGATATTTTTTTAAACTGAAGTCGTAAAATATTTTATAACATTAGTTTAATTTTTTTAAAATTTACGACTTTAAAGTCATCGAATTTTTTTATCACTTCAAAATCATTTGATTTTTTTTACGACTTCAAAGTTGTTAAAGTTTTTTTTATGACTTCAAAGTCGTATTTTTTTTACGATTCAAAGTTGTGAAGTTTTTATTTTATTTTATTTTTTTCAAATGTTTTTTAAAAAAATGTAAATAACTTTTAATTTAATTATTTAATAAATAAATGTATTTTTACTTTTTTTAGTTTTATTTAATATATTGTATATATTTTTTATATGGTTTCATTTAATATTTTCTATATTTTTTAATATTATTTTATTTAATATATTTTTTATCTGGTTTTATTAATATTTTTTAATTTTTGGTATATTTATTTATTTAATATTTTGTATATTTTTTAATTATGTTATGGTTATTATTTATTTATAAATTAAAAAATCATACGAAAGTGAGGTCATTTATTTTTTAATATTATTTATTTAATATTTAATATTTTATTCAAATGATTTATCCCATTATGTATATGAGTAGTGGCTAGTCTTCCCGAATATTGAGGTTATTTATTTTCGTTTATAAGGGAATGAAAGTGATTTTGATAAATTTTATAAATATTTTTCAACTTGTATACATGGTCAACAAAGTCATTTTAATTTAAATTGTAAGAAGTACACGCTGCAATTGCATGCGAGCAAGGAATTCGAAATACATTATCAATTACAACTTCAGTCTTTTTAAGTTTAAGTCTTTTGCATAATTTTTGAATTTACAAAACAAATAATAATTCTTAACATTAGTAAACAAAATAGATAATATATTAGATAAAATATATTAAATAAATTAATATACCCAAAATTAAGAAAATATTAAATAAAATAATATACAAAATATATTAAATAAAATCATATAAAAAATATATTAAATATTAAATAAATCTAAAAAATTAAAATTTATTTATTTATTAAATAATTAAGTTAAAAAATTATTTACAATTTTTTTAAAAATATTTGAAAAGAAAATTAAAAGAAAAAACTTTACGACTTTGAAATCGTTAACAATTTTTTTTTACGATTTTGAAGTCGTAAAAAAAACTATATTAAAGTAATAAATTTTTAAAAAATTAAATTAAAGTCGTGAATTTAAAAAAATTAAATTGAAGTCATAAATTCATATGATTTTAAAGTCGTGAATTTAAAAAAAAATTACTAAGATAGTAAAGTATTTTATAACTTCAAGTAAAAAAAATCATAACATGGATTATCCCTTTCAATTCAGAAAATCGTAACAAATGTTATAATTTATTCTTTTTTATGTAATAATTCAAAATTGACTTCCAAACAATAATCAAGAGAAAAAAAAATTCCCATTGGTAGTTTCCCCCATTGTTAGGTCTCTTGCACCCGTGAACATGAGCAGAGATTTGAAGATGTCCAAGTGCTACAGACTCTCCAAAGGGTCATTTATGTCATTGTATTAATCTAGGACTTGCTCTAGATTTGTTTGGCACTTGAAACATCAAAATACGGTCTAATAAGGGTTGATTAGTTACCAAAACTACCTCTACATACGTCATATAAGATGGGTTCAAAATTGGGTTCCTTTTTCGTTGAGATTAGGGGATAAAACTAACATTATACTAGGTGGACGATGGTGTGCCTTCTATAAGGAAAGCATGCACCCAATAACTTTGAGTGGTAAATTATATATAATTATTATTTAATTTGTTGCAGTAGTCTTCAGTTTAAAAATTTATGGATTGCAATTCAACATTCTTTTTATTCCTACATTCATGTTCAAGTAGGATTTTCTAAAAAATTAATAATAAATAAATTAGCATTAGCTTAGCCGACATAAAAAAACATATTTTCTGCATATGAAAATTTTTTTAAAATGGTGTGACACTTTATTTATCACATCATTAATCAACGGAGTTATATATGAAAATCAATCAAAAAATGTTAGAAACTAAAGACAAAAAGAAAAAATAATTTATATAGTGATGTAAATAGATACTATTTTATATATAAAAAAAATATATTTAAGTTTCTCTATTTTTATTTTTATGTATATTATGTTCATTCTCTTGCAAGATGATGTCATCCTTAAGTTTAACAAAATGATACATAATTTCCTAATTTTCTTGACATTTGCATGTTGTTATTTATACACATGTATTTAATAATTTATTTTTGTAAGATCAATTTAAGCCTACGGAATATTTTAAAATAGCTTCTAAGAAAAAATATCCTAGTTTTCAAATCGAATGGATTGATGTGTTAAGTATGCTATTCTATTTGAACTAATGATTATAAAAATTATGTATAAATTTTCATTTAATTTTAAAAATCGTAAAGAAAATTATAAAATATTTTTTTATTTTATTTAATAATAAAATAAAATAAAAATATATCTTTACAGTTATTAAAATAATATATCAATTCAAATTTGAGAAAATACATAATATATATATATATTGATGGTAATTTTATTGATTAGTATAATAACTATCTTAAAAAATATATTAATTATGATTTCTAATTAGTTAAAAGTATAAAAATAGAATATTTAAGCTCTATTTTTTATTAAGAGAGATCGAGAGAACCCAAAACAACCCTATTAATTTAGTGCTGAAAGTGAAAATGTTTCCTTTTTTCTCTTTGGTCCTGATCAGTGATCAGCTAGAAAGATGCGTGCTTTATATGGTCGGAGCTTTATACGGCTGAATTGATTAATTCTTGAACTCAAAGGCAAAAATGAATCACATGTACTTAATATTTTAGTCAAAGATGATCAGTAAACTTAGTGTAGGTCCTTTAGGGTGCATCAATTGATATATACACCGACACACCATCGTGTTCATGCCTAACCAGACCCCAAACCCACCTTTCCTTGTGTAATGACAAAGCTCTACCTCATTTTGGAATGAATTTTGGTAAAAAAGAGTGATAGAGAAAAAGGAAGAAAATGTAAAAAAAAAATAATAGAAAAAAGATAGATTTGATAACTGATGTGATGATAAAAAGAAGACATAAATAAGGAGAAAAGAAGAAAAAAATTGAGATAGAAAAGAAAATTGATATATATGTTGAGTATTTTCTTTGAGACCCATGCTGATGCTGAACCCAGTATTAAAGAAGTATGGACCATAATTACCACTAGATATACAATTTGTTTAGTAAGTTTTTTTAGAAATACTTCTAAAAAAATGAGATGAATTTTTTCATAAACAAAAATAAACTCTCAATTAATTAATTTTTAGAAGCTCATTAATATAATTTTTTTAAAAGATGAGATGACGGACCTGTTTGGATACAAGTTAGAAGTGTTTTTGAGGACTTCTCTAATGGAAATATAATGTTTTTTTAGTAGAAAAGTTCTCAAAAGCACTTATAACCTTGTATCCAAATAGGTTCGACATCTACAAATTAACTAATGGAAAACTCATTTTAACTTATGAAGAAACTCATTTTTTTTTCTTCTTACTTTCTTCTTCTAAAAGTACTTCTAGAGAAATTTACATCTAAATAGATATAGGACCTGTTTGAATATAAGTCAGAAATGTTTTTAAGAGCTTCTCTACTGAAAATATAGTACTTTTACTATATTTTCAGTAGAGAAGCTCCCAAAAGCACTTCTAGCCTTGTATCCAAACAGGCTCATAGTATGTGTCAATGCATGACCTTCCAAAGAAGTAATTAACAAAAGAAGTCATCTAAAATAATTACTGTGAGTTTATAAATGATGCAAGGTTAACTAATTAAAGGGGCATATCATCTAAAATAATTACTGCTAAAAAAATTAGTAGTTAATAATTAACATTTGTTATTTGTTGATAAAAAAAATATTAAATACTTACTAATTGACACGAGGAAAAATTATAAAATATCATATGATATGCAAGTGATTGAGTGAAACTAATTCTTTTAATATATAATACAAGAAAAGGATGGGGGTTTATTCCTAATTATTTTACCCCAAAGGTTTTAAGCCTCCCTGATCATGTTTCACCTGAAATAAAAGAAAATTCCTGTTGTATTTTTTCTTTTAATTTGTTCTTTTTCGTTTATTTTGACCTCATCTAGTATTCTTCAATGGTTTTCAAATTTTCTTTCTTTCTTTTCCCTTCCGGTTTCATATCTTTCAATTCTGTGGTTCCAAATGATTCGTAAGGGTCTTTAGCCATATTTGTTAACTTCATCATTATGTTCGGAGTAGAGATTAATTAGATATGGAATATTATAATTGTAAAAAAATCATATAAAAGTATTATGAAAGTTTGAAATTAATTTAATTATTATATAAATTCATTGAAATATAAAACACTTTATAATTTGCAGGAGCGAAGAATATGTAAAATTTTATATCAAAAAGAAGATAATATGTGATGAAAAAATAAAACTTAGATAAAGTATATAATTTTTTAATCTTAATTTGATCATCCAAACCAGATTAATTCAATAATTTAGTTCAAACTACGTACCTCATAAATATCTGGAGGGATAAATGATGATCATATACCTAAAACTGTAGATTATAGTTTATCATATTGTTTTCTAAACCAACTAATTCAAGATGTGTTTAGATATGCACTGGAATCATGTTGAATGGAGAAATTATACTTTTCAAAACAATTATGTTGTAACTTTCATCTGAAAGTTCATTATTATTGAATTTAACTTGTTCTCAAACACACATTAAATCAAGCAAAAATAGAGTCATGATCAATTTGATTAAGCATAAATCAAAAATCATCTTTTAAAGAAGCTAGTTTGAGAAGGTTTATATAAATTTATACATTAAGTTAATTTTAACTTATAAAAAATTATTTTATTTTGCCTTTTTATTTTTTCTTATAATTAATTAGGAAGAAGATTATCCAAACAGATTAATTCTATATACAGTGGATCCTGTAAGAATCGATCAACTTGACTTTTAAGGAGCAAAAACCACTAAAATATTTAAGGAGTAATGTAACTAAACTAAAATATTTATATATAGTATATAAAAATAATATATTATATAACTTTATGAAACATAAACACGTGCATATAAGATCTATGAAGATTCAATTCCTCATTATTTTGGACATCTTGTCAAAAAAGCATGGAAGCATTACATCCATTCCCGTCAACTTCTTTTCTTTCAACCCATATATCACTTTGCAATGGAGACAAATAAAGTTTGCAATAGGTTAACGTTTGAAATTAGGTAGGTCTAAAAATATATACCAGATGTCCTTTTAACACGATGACATAAAAAATCCCATTTTGGATCACTTATTTGGGAATATAATTCTTAAAAGTTATTTATTTAATCGAAAATCTCTAATTCATAAAAGTTATTTGCACACACCATTTTAACATGTATATTAAAAAAAATTCATGATAATATTGATGTGGAGCATTTACTAACTTAGTTGATGATTAATCTTTGTTAAAAAATTTGAATGATTGTTCATCTTTAATAGGATCATTTCTTTTAATTACTTTTTTTTCATCCATAAAGATTTTATTTAAGAAAATGAAACTTAGGATAACTCGGATCAACTACTTATTGAT
>PYAF01004444.1:95787-106025 GCA_007407185.1 Glycine tomentella
TTTTCTTACCACAAACATTTAGATTATAAAAAAGTTATAATAATTAATTTAAAATAAATAAATTTAAATAAAAATTAATTAATAACATGTGTGACTACTTAAAGAGAGTTAAATTAAATGATTAAGTCGCTTTCAAAAACTGATAATTTAATTTAATATATAAAAATTAGAATTTTAACATGTGCACTCAATAAAGGAAATTTAACCAAATGATTAAGTTGCTGTAAAAAATTGATGCTTTAATTTAATATTAAAATGATATAAAGGTTCAGCCTTAATGAAATTTACTTGTTTAATCTAGGACTCTTGGATGTACTTATTAGGGATATACAAAAGATTTATAATCACATATTTTTTTATGATATTCTTTTAGTCATGAACTAAAGGGTAGTACTTAACTTTAATTTAAACTTGAGTTTTAAAAATAGACTTTGGAAAGAAAAGGTTTTCACTTACACTCTATTTGGTAAGAATAAAATGAGTGAAAATGGATAAGTTAGAGTAGAAATAGAGTGGATGTTTAAAATTAGGGTTGTCTAGTAGAAAAGAAAGAATGAGAAAAAAAATATAAATCTTGTGAGTTATGTTATTAAAATATTTCATGTATGCTCTCCATGTATGGAACTGAGAAAAAAAAAATGAAGCTAACCCATTTCTTTTTGTTATTTTACCTAAAATAACATTTTTTCTCACCCTTAGTACATAATTGATTATTTTTTCTCTCATAATATTGATATGGAATATTTACTAGTTTTATTGATAACTAATTTATTAGAAACTTGACTGACTAACTTTAATGGATCTCTTCTCCCAACCACTTTTTTTAATCCACACCACTCAAATCCGATATGTTAAGGGAATCAAACATAAAACCACTTGGTCCAACAAATTATTAATTGTTACTACATAATTGATTATAAGTACATCATAATCAATTATGAGCACATATAATTGAGTATGTACACATGTTATATATGTGTAATCTTTAGTAACATTTTTTTTTTGTTTAACACTAGTAAGAATTTCATTAAAAACTTTTGTTAATATTTAAAAAGTATAATCAAATATAAATAAATATTACTAATATATTTTTATGACATTTTATCAAATATTTTACAACAATTTACAATATTATTTCTTTTGAATTTTTCTTCTTCTTTTTTAAATCAAACAACTCAAAAGTTCACCCTATTTCCTATGCATTTCTCTATATATATATATACACAAAGAGAGATACTCATTTTATCCCCGTGCACTCAATATTGTGAGGTTTTGAGTACCAAGTTATTTTATTGAAAAATAATAACATTATCAGGTATCCTTTACCAGAAATCAAATCAAAATTTTATTTAAGCAATAGAGAATCTAATTGAACACTTTTAGTATGTAAAGTATTTTTCTCAATCATATTTTTTATTTTCATCCATCAAATTCAAACTAAATACTTTATTTAAGAAATTCAAACTCAACTCTACTTATACTAAAGTAATGCAGGTGTTTCACAATCAACAAAGATCTCAAGAATGAAAATTATACTCTGGAAATAAAAATATAGTTATAATTATTAATTAGAAATTGAAGGAATGAAAAATGAGGATAATATATATACGAAAAATAAAGAATAAATTATGAAAATATACTCATTTTATTTATTAATCAACCATATTCTAATTTTTTTTTCTAAAGTACACATCTCACTTTAAAAGTGAGAGAAATTTGTTTAGCAGATAATTAATTCATATGTATCTTTTATGGTAAAACTTTTGTCCTGAAACAGTGAGGGTGTAAGTACGAACTGTAATAAAATTTGAGCTGTGAAAAATACTTTTAATTTTTGTTCAGGCTGCACGAACTCGCAATTCAATGTAAAAATAATTTGAACCATATGAGTCTGCAGAATCTGCAGTCTGCACAAATATATTCGGCCTATATCAGTCCTTGTTGAATTTGTTATCTGATCTATTGATGAACATTTTAAACTCTGGACAGTTCAATTTGAAATTCGATCTTTTGTTTGGTAATCAGCCAGTTTCATCGTAGCCCTGATTAACTTCCTTTTTTTCTCGTTTTATTATCTTTTTTATTTTCTCCATGATATATTTTATAGTATGATTTTCTCCCCTCTTAATATAAACAGCTTCTGAACGAACATTTGGATATCATAAAGACCCAGGAGAAAAAGGGCATCCAAAAAGTTTACCAGACCTAATACTATATATCTATCATATATTATATATACTAGCTACATACAGTAATCTGCATATTTTCATACAAGTTGTTTCCAACTTCACATGCCTGCTCGTACCAACACACAGAACGCTATTATAACAACTTTTCAAAAGTACTAGGTGTAAAGGAACATCATGATGAAGAATTAGTTGCACATTTTGGAATTGGATGAATTGAACCACGCTAGCCTGAGATTGGTTACCTTTGCCACCAGCTTGTCAAATACAAAAGGCACTGTATTTTACAGTTTTGAGATGTAAGTACAATAGTTAGTCCCGCCCCCACTCTCTCCACTGCACCACACAACACCAACTTGCTCAACTTTGACAATGACAATGAAAATGTGTGTGTCCCAGTTTTGATGACCCAATCCTTGCTATTCTCGTACAATGATGTTACTTACGCCCATTCATTCCATTCCCTCTATATGCATCATGTTTTTAAATAGCTATTCACAATTACAATTGTGACGGAAACATAAAGATATTTTGACCGCCACAACATAATTAAAATCGTAATTGTGATCGTATCAGTCACATTTTTCTGTAAATTATCCGTAATATAAAAATTTTATGATTCATCACAACGTAACCACCACAATTTAAAATCATGATATGCATTAATTAAACACAATATTTCTTCATCCTTTTGTACGGATGAGGAAAAATAATGCATCCCACTTGTGTCTAGCTAGAGATGATGACTTTTCCGTCGCCCATTGGCATCATTATACCACTTATCTTTCATTTCTGATTGACTCGAAAGTGACACTGCCTACATTATTTGGAGACAAATGATGCAATTGGATGCTCATTTCATGTCTATCTATCCCAATTTCAAATTAGGGTTTTCTTTTCTTTCTTTTATTTCGTTGGTTGGTTTTTTTTTCTCTCTAGCTAGATAGCTTTTCGTTGTTTTCTCCCCATTAATCAATGTTTTTTCCCTTTACTTTTGGGATCTAGTTTAGACTTGACAAGGTACAAAATATATAATATTCCAATGCCCAATTCGTAGGATATGATCTTTCTTTTTAGCAATTTATAATGCATAATCAAGTGGATTGAGCGTAATCTTTAATTTTTTCTAATTTAAAACTAATTAAGTAATGTCAACAAGGTTGATGATTTACTTGACTTTTCAGCATACTTTGTCTTTACTCACATGCTTTTCAGAAAACTTTTCAAAAGATCATTCATTCCAAAACTACTCCAAGCAACTTAATTATGAAGTTCTTAAGTGTTAGGCTACCAAAAAGTATATGCATCTTGTTGGTATAGGTAGTATCAATTAATTTCTTTAAATCATTTTCAGTTGTACAGTCTCATACCTACATAACCATTGGATCCCTCTCATTTTGGTGTGATTCGATCGGGGTGTTACATGTCCACCAGCTTTCGCCAGGTTCGTCCTCAAACCACGCCATATTAGGAGAGATGTTTGCTCTTATACCATTTGTAACATTTCTAATTTTCAACTTCTCAACGACTCTGACACTACGACACTTTACTCAACATCCTTGTTGGCCAAAACTATCGTAGGTAACCCTTTTCGAGACCTCAAAAATCAATTATGTTTGTTTTCAGGATCAGTGATTGTCCCTACAAATGGACACAAGATTTTTTAGCATATTTTGTCCTTACTTACATGCTTTTTGAAAAACTTTCTAGAAAATTACTCATCTCATAACTATTCCAAGTCAAGTACGTTTAACTATGTAGTTCTTAAGTGATAGACTACTGAAAGTATATGCATCTTATTAGTATAGGTATAACAATTAATTTTTTTAAGTCATTCTTAATTGTACAATCTCATATTTGTACACCTTTTAGATCTCTTTCATTTTGGTGCGATTCAATCGAGATGTTACACACTCCACATTTATACATGAATGACATTTAACATTAACATCACATCACATCACATTATCTTAGGTCATTTTTACTTCTTTCTGAATACAACTTAATGGATAACACATTCTTATGAACAAAGTTGAGAAAGCATTATAAAGAGAGAGAAAAACAAAAGCGTAGTCATCTAATGTAATGATATAATTTTTAAGGTTAAATTCCTAATTTTTTTATCCGTCATTTTGTTCTTTATACTTTTTTGCAACAATTTTGGTACCATTTAAAAAATATATATAATTTTGGTATAATCCTTAATTTTACATTGTTTTTAGTCCAATTGAACCCTAAATATAACATATTCACTTAAAATACCATAAAAGTAAGTTAATTAATTAAAATTTAGAAAATAAAATAAATAAACATATGTAAAATTGAGAGATATCGATTTTTTTTAAATATAAGTATCAAAATTATAAAAATTGTAGATCGAGAACTATACTAAAAATTAATATTTAGTCTGTGTTTAAATTATTTAAATTACTAAAATTTTATTAAAATAACACTCGTATAAGTATAAAGTGAAAGAAAATTATCAGTATTTGCACAAATTTATAATAAGATTATACATAAATAAATCATCATCAAGTATATGAGTTTGTTATAATTATTATGAAATTGTTTTAATTTAATTAAAAGTTTTGAATTCAAATCTTAGACAGGTAGTTACATTTAACGCTCACAAGACTTAACCTTTTAAAATTAACTTTACAAAAATCTTTAAGAAATTCCTATATCTCACTAATTAAACATTATAACATTTTTCCCAAATATCTCCCCAATACTATGCTCGTGACCCGGTCACGAAAACACACGAAAGTCAATTTAGTACCCAACCATTATAACATTCCCTTTTGGGGCTTGGGTGCCCCTCACCTCATGCCATCATGACCCCATCGCTTTTATTCAAAAGCAAACCAGATAGCTAGAATTAGTACAGAAATATATAAGTTTTTTGTTGAACTTCCAATATCCTCCCCTCAATTATTTATGTACTAGGGTTTATTATATATGCATGCACGATCATCGCTCGTCAGCAGAGTCCAAATTTCTGTCTTCTTACTCAAATCCTCCATTAAATTAACCAAAAGATCTCCCAAGTATATATGCGTTGTGTGGTTATTCGGATGCAAATCATGTGCATATATAGTTCATGGTCCTCTTCTGCAATAGCTTTCATTTACTATATTTTTAATGGATCCAAAAGATATCAGGCACATAAATAGTATTTTATACGTAAAATAATTTACAGAATCCTTAACCGATTCTTTCAACCAGGAAAAGAAAAAAAACTACCAACTGTCGAGAACCACCAATAATTTCGTTGCGAGTAATGTATGGTACAAGTAATATGCTTTCCTATTGGAAAAAAATAAATAGTATGAAGGCCTTTTCCTTCTTTTTCTACTTTTAGAGTTATATTATTTATAGTTTTAAATACATTTTTCATTCTTATGATTTAATTTTTTTTTCATGTTCGTCGCTGTAAAAAAATGATTATTTTAGTCCTTATAATTTTTTTTTCTTAAAGCACTTTAGATAGCATTTTTTCACTATTTAAAGTGTTATCTAAAGTATTTTAAGAGAAAAAAAACAAAATAAATACATTTTTGTTAAGACTAAAACAAAAAAATAATTATAGAAACGAAAAATGAAAAAATATTAAATTATATGAATGAAAAATATATTTAAACCTTATTTATATAATATTTTTCTCTATTATTCTTCATTATTTTAATTAGTGTTTTTCTTTTTTTATTTTTCTCCTTAATTAATATATATGTTGAAAGAAAGGAACTATAATTTTTTTTTATTTTAAGTTTTTATTCTCCTCTGGGCGGGCCCTCTGCATAGTCCAAGGGGTGTGCAGTAACAAAAATTTATATTATTTTCATAAATAAGTTGAAATTATTTTTTTTATATCTCTTTTTATTCAGATTAAAACATGACATGTAAGTAAAAATTAAGTACAAAAAAATTATTATTTTTGCTAATAAGTTATAGTCATAAATTCATCTAAGTAACAAGTAAGTGTGAAAGATCAATGTGTAATAAACCTGTTATAACAATTTAAATTGTTTATTTTTTCTAACAAATTAAGAAACACATGCAACAACTTAAATTATAAAAAAATTAAAATTAAAAGTTAGTATATTAATAAATAATAATAATATATGTGAAGAAAATAGAAAAGAGAAATAGAGAGAAAATGAAAATGAAGAGGATTTTAAGAAATAAAATTGTCTAAAAAATTATATATACATATTGTGTATAATTTTTTTCTTTAAAATGTGATCTCATATATAAATATTTGTGTGCCTATAATTTTTTTATGATATAAATTGAATAAAAATTATATGCACCTTACTCGTTGAGATTTATTAGAACTATATCTTTTGTTAAATGTAATCAAATGTATAATTTTTAATGCATTCACGTGTTTATTTTTTATGTAAAATATGTTTACATTTTTAAATACTTATATATAAGTTGAATTAGATTTGATTTTTTTAAACAAAATTTCAGGTCTAGTCTTAAATGAAAAAAAAAACATGATTGAAAGAAAATACATTATTAAAGATAATCAATTAGATTTTTTATAAATTTTTTAATAAAATCAATAAATACTTCATACAAATAACATAATTATCAATCTATTCTATCAAGAACCCTAAAATGTCAAAAGTGACCTTACTATATGTCTTCTAAAGCTGAGCTCTTCGGATTCCTTTCAGTGTCGGGCATGCAATCTCATAAAAGAAGGGCAAATTCACCAACAAAATGAAATCAAGCAATCAACAAAAATCAAAGAATTAGGTAACAAAAGAATGAATTTGACAATAGCAGAAATTGGTATTTGAAAAGAAAAAAAAAACTAATCGAGTTTGGTCAATATGTGCCGATTGAAAAGGAGTGCAAATGAGGAGATTTGTATTAAGATTTTGCAAATGGCATGCAAACGTATGTGGACACTCTTTGAAGTGCTTGGATATGTGCTATCACAAAAGTGGGGCATCTTTTTTCAAGGACATGCTGGCCAGAGACTCTGCTTAATTAGAATTTGTTGATTGTTTATCATTCTGTTTCCCTTTAGTTCTTAATTATGTGCCTAGATTAGACCACACCCAGAATACGTATTCCATTTGAAAATCGTAAGTTATCTATGTGGTGAATAGTCATATTAATAAATCTTTTGTCCCTTTAGACATTAATTATAATATAACACCGCATTTAATTATTGGGTGCAACTTTCATTTGACTACGAATTAATTTTTTTAAAGTCCTTTCTTAACAAAATGAGTTGATCATATTCATGCATAGGTAAGTAAATCACGAGTGTAGACCACAATAAGCAGACATTGGAGCTGAATACTTTGAATATTTCTTTCTTTTTTTAAAGAACTGAGTACTTTTTTCTGATTTCCCCAACGTAATTTTCGCTCGTTCTTCCTCAATTAAACTACTTCTTTGACTATTTTACATTTTCACTTCTCTTTCTACGCCGTTCTCCCACTCCCACTCACAGATGGGGATGTTGCATATTTTCCTTTTCTTTCATATTAATAAATCGTCATCGACACTGAGTGTTTTTATCGTCCAGATACATGAACCGGACATATTAATTAACTTTTAAGCACCGGGAGACATCCTTTTGACTAAAATTTCCTTCCATTTCATGTCCTTGATTAATTGCTAAAGAATTACATATACCTTTTCTTTTATGATATAATTATATATACCTTGATAAATATGGCAAGAACTTAATTATATGCATTTAAAGTGCAATTTATTGGAAAAATCCAACTTGCACGTAAACTAGAAATAATGTCAAGATATAGTATATAAGTGGGAGACAACTATTACTCTATAAGTTAATTTTTGAGATTAAGTTAAAATTCACATTATGAAATGATACCAGTGTTCCAATTAGAATATTAGCATTATAAGCTCAAATGAGCCATTTACTATCATTTAAAATAAATGAATTGATATGGATTAGAATAGAAGTCGTGCATGGTAGGGTTTTTTTCGGAGTAATTTACATTTAAAATTTCTAAATTAGTTTAGTTTATTGTTTTAGAAAATTGTGGAACAAAGTACAACTTAATTATCCCGTTCCTTTTTTTCATGTAATCAATTTACTATCACAAAATTTTAATAATTTTAAAAGAAAATTATGTTAATTTAATTTTAAAAAATCCCGTGGCAGTGTTTGTTAACAGTTTTGAATTGCTCTCTTTTATATTTCTCGTCAAAAAGCTTTACAGAGCTCCAAAAAATTCAAAAAGTTTTCTAGTACATGTTCTTTTTAAACTGAATCTTCTATAAATTTTTAATGAGTTGACCAATCTATGTAATTAATTCTAATGAGTACATGGATAATATGTCACGAATTAGAAGCGGGTCAACCTATCCTGCTGGCGTGTCTAATAATTATTTTGTAATAGAAGTCAATGTTAATACTTTTTTGTTGCTGAATAAGTCAATGATATAAAACTAATCAAAGGGGGAAAATGGGCAATTCGATGCTTATTTTGCAATTGAAACGATGATCATCGTGAAAAAAAATGTGATTAGTGTCGCGACAATAATAATGTAAGTTGACATAATATTCAAACTTTACATAATAAATATGGATACTATGTACACACAAAAGAAGCTTTGAATATATACTACATTCGTATAATTAAGAAGATTATTCACGAGTATCTTTCCCACAAACATTGGAACTATCAAAATCCACCACGTAATTAATTCCTTAGTGACTTAGTTAATCTTTAAATACATGGGAGCCATGAGGAATTAAGGATAATTAAAAATGACATACTACAAAATATCTTAATCATATTTGTGATAATGTTTTCCCAGTCTCACCATTGAGCCTAGACACAGATTTTTTTTTTTAATTTAAAAGTTTAGGTAAATCGAACTCCAATAATATATTAAAATTAAAAAATAAATCTCAAGACTCAATAAATTTACATGAATATTTACTAATTAGTCAAAATCCTTACCAACTGACGAACCTTCGTTGATATTGTTATTCGTCATTATTATGACAATTGCAAGACATGCAAAAACAAAAAGTCATTAATATATTGTGGCTAAATTACAGCATATATATGCTTGAATGTTGTTACATGTATCATGTATATATGTACGTTATATACCTATGAGGTATAGTTCATTGACTGAAAAAGATGTGAGTTATAATAAATCTTTAATATATGTTTTTTGATTTTTATGGATAAAAATAAATAAATAAATATATATATATATATATACACATATATATATATATATATACTGTATATTGTACAATAATAGCCTTCAGTCTGGTTGAACGTTCATTGTTGTGAACTTGAACTAAAAAACACTTACCTTTACATTATTTTAAAAAGTATAATGTGGATTTATTGGAAAAATGTGGATCCTGAACTCAAATTCAAACAAGCTATAAGTCACGTTGCACATCAAAGGCAAATAATCTAGTCTGTAGTTGTTGGGATTGATAAATATCGTGTTTAGTTTATCGTTTACTTTTCATTGGATCCACATATATCTATCTCGAAGCAACACTTAATATTTGTTGCTTCTGCATTATCTTGATATTTTGACGTGCAAACGGTGGTTGAATTGAAGACACGTAAAACTAGAAGACGTCGAAGTAAACACGCGGTGAGAGAGGTATGCATCATGCCCCCAACCCACCTCAGATTATTCGTTTCAACTTTCTTCCAGGTGTATTTATTTCTGACCAAATTTAAGCGTGGAAAGGTAAATGAAAACGAAAGCATAGCTTAGTTAATAGTTAGTGGCTTCAAAGTACTGACTTTTTGGGATGGGGAGGTGCCAGACTACCGCTTGATTCATGAAACCTACCTGAAGGCTGAAGCTTGTCATTGTCATGATTGATATAGCGCATACGGAAGAGAAAGCAATGAGACTTAGTGGGTATTAGTGTAGTTTGCGTGAAAGCTATACCAAGCTAACTCAAGCATGCCATCTCAGAAGAATGTTCCTATGCATTCACGGTATACGACGAATTTATGTTCTATTATGTAAGGATACGAATTCTAAAGGTTTGGAGCAAAGCCACCTTCA
>PYAF01004445.1:0-13454 GCA_007407185.1 Glycine tomentella
TTAGTTAACTTTTCTTTCAAAGCAGTAAAAGCCTTCTCTTGTTGATCACCCCATTCAAAAACAACATTTTTCTTAACAATTTCATTTAGAGGTGCAGCCAAAGTGCTAAAATCTCTAACAAACCTCCTATAGAAACTTGCTAAGCCATGAAAGCTCCTTACCTCACTTATATTTTTGGGGGTTGGCCAATCTTGAATGGGTTTCACCTTCTCTGGATCAACCTGCACTCCTTGTGAGCTAACAATAAATCCAAGAAAAATTACATGATCCATACAGAAAACACATTTTTCCACGTTAGCATACAATTTCTCATACCTAAGTGCTTCCAACACACACCTCAAATGCACAACATGGTCATCATAAGATTTGTTATAAATAAGAATATCATCAAAATAGACCACAACAAACATTCCTATGAATTTCCTCAACACATGATTCATTAATCTCATGAAGGTACTAGGAGCATTGGTTAACCCGAAGGCATAACCAACCATTCATACAACCCATATTTAGTTTTAAAGTCTGTTTTCCACTCATCTCCTTCTCTAATTCTAATTTGATGATATCCACTTTCATGTCAATTTTAGAGAAGACACAAGCACCATACAATTCATCCAACAAGTCATCTAACCTAGGAATGGGATGTCTATACTTTACCGTGATGTTATTGATGGCTCTACAATCTATGCACATCCTCCAAGTTCCATCTTTCTTAGGGACTAGAATGACTGGAACTGCACATGGACTCAAGCTTTCTTTAACCCACCCCTTTTGCATCAAGTCTTCAACTTGCTTTTGAATCTCTTTGGTTTCTTGGGGATTGCTCCAATAGGCTGGCCTATTAGGCAATGAAGCTCCTGGAATGAGATCAACTTGATGCTCAATGCCCCCAAGAAGGGGTAGATCTTGAGGCACTTCTTTGGAAAAGACATCTTCAAAATCCTGTAACAAAAAAGAAACCTCTTTTGGAGGAGAGTTAGTAGGACATGTGCCCTTTGAATTGCACTCTTTACTCAAAAGTAAGAGTATTGGTTTTCTCAGTTGAAAAACAAATAGGAATATCCACAATTAACCAAGAGGGGGGTGAATTGGTTAAAGCTTAGTCTTTTAAAATTTTCTTTTCCAAATCAGAGTTAGGATCTTAATCACTTTAAAACCAAGAAACCTTTAATTCAATCAATTTAGTCAGCTCAAGAAACAATGTCTCAAAACAGAGTTTGTTAAGTAATGATAGGAATTCAAAGAACCAATGAACAAGATAACTAAAAGAGATTAAAGAACAGAGAATCAACACAAGAAATTTATACTGGTTCACTTCTCAAGAGAAGCTACATCCAGTTTCTAATCAACACTAGATTAGAATTCCACTATTGAAAATTTCAGTTCTTACAAGCTTGATTACAATTTACTCTTTATCAACGCTAGATAAAGAAAGGAAATCCAAAACCCTATTAGACACCTTAACAAGAATCCGAGAACATCACTCTGTTCTTCCCTAGAGAACACTACTCTAGTGCAAGCCTCAAGAACAAATTACAATAGCACCCAATTACAAAACAATTCAAAACGGAATTACAACCAAAGAGAATGGAGAGAAACAACCTGATGATCCAATGATTATGAATGCAAATGAATTACAAAGTGTTGAATCACCAAAAAGAAACTCAGAACATGCTCTCCTATTCTTCTTTTAAAGACTCTTGCCCAATGTGATTAATCAAGAACTCATGTGATTTAAGAAGAGGGACAAGAGATGCTCAGAAAAAACTCTTTAAATCTTGGTGAAGGCTTGTAAGTATTCAAAAATTCGAATGGTTCAAGTTCTCAAGTTCTTAAAAAACAGAGCAAGCCTTTTCCTATTTATAACAAGCATTCGTAACTAACGTTAATCGATTAAATGCGCCAAATAATCAATTAAAACGAATGCGTAATCGATTAAATCACCATTTTAATCGATTAAAATGTTTTTGAGTTTTTTGGGTTTGAATAACGAATAATATAATCGATTAAAACGAGGCATAATCGATTAAACCAGTAGCACAACATTTCATAAAAGGCTTATGTAATCGATTACGAGAAACGACAATCGATTATTGCAGTGCAACATGTTTTTCTGAAAGTATTGTGTAATCGATTACAATATCTTGTAATCGATTATTGCAGTGCAACACGTTTTTCTGAAAGCATTGTGTAATCGATTACAATTCCTGGTAATCGATTATTCCAGTAGGACATGCTTTTCTCAAAGGCCTATGTAATCGATTACAATACATGGTAATCAATTAAGGTGTTCATCAAAGCTTTTCCAGATTTTGAAAACAAAGCAGATAATCGATTATTACGCTTAGTAATCAATTATTCCAGTGCATTTTGCATTTTTCCAAAAACTTGCTTCTTTGGTTCTTTTGTAAAAACATGCTTTGATTCCTTGTTAAAATACTTAGACAATTAAATGATGAATGCATGTAATGCAAGGATCATCAGATTGAACTCTTTAACACTTAATTTGATTTGCAATTCTTCCAAGGCATTCCAAGGCATGTGAAAAGCTCAAAACCATTCTTCAAGTCCTAAGCTTCAAGCTTTAAGATGCTCCTTCTGTATCCAACATTAGTTGCATAGCCCTTTTCACTTCTTTTTCTTTTATAAACAGATTTGATTCTTTTCTCTCTTTCTCTTTTCCACCCTCTTTTTCCTTTTTCTTTTCACTCTGTTTTTCTTTTCTTTGTTCTCTCTCTTTTTCTTTTCTCTCTGCTTTTCTTTTCTTTCTCATTTTCAATTGGTCCTCACTGACTTCTCTTGGAGCCAATAGTGCAAGAGTAGTTTTGCGATCTTTATGCACAAAAGTGAACTTATTGGTGAAACCATCATGCAGGATTTTCTTATCATACTACCAAGGTCTCCCAAGAAGCAAATGACAAGCCTCCATAGGCACCACATCACACAAAACAGAATCCTCATATTTCCCTATGGAAAAACCCCACTTCAACTTACCTATTCACAGCCATCTCACCATCTTCACTAAGCCATTGAAGTCTGTATGGTCAAAGAGCATAACTTCCCTTGGATGAGGCACCTCGCATGAAAAATATTTTCTCTTTGACAGTCATCCAATTCAACTGATTGACTACCCAACATCCTTCTAATCATGAATAAATCTCCTTCTGACTCTCTTTCCTCTTCACGCTCATCTTCATTGCTGGATGGGGAAGATTCTGAAGAAGAGTCACTAACTATTTCTCCATCCTCCTTAAGTAAAATGGTCTTCTTAGTTGGACATTGAGAAGCTATGTGACCTCTTCCCAAACACTTGAAGCACTTAATTTCACTACTCCTTGCTTTCTTAAGTGCCTCATCAGACTTATTTTGAGTTCTTTGAGCTGTAACATTGGGATTGCTTGTTGATGAACCTCCCTCCTTCTTCTTCCTTTCCTTCCAACCAGGAGTAAAAAATAGATGAACTCCTCCTCATGACACTCTTTCTCTTCAATTGTTGTTCTAGCTTAGAAGCTTGATGTACTAAGTCCTCCAACTCCACATAATTCTGTAACTCCACAACATCCCTTATATCACTATTTAGCCCATGTAGAAATCGAGCCATAGTAGCCTCTCGATCCTCCATAACATTAGCTCTAATCATGGAAACCTCCATCTCCTTGTAATACTCATCAACACTTCTGCTACCTTGTGTGAGTCTTTGGAGCTTGTTATGAAGGTCTCTTTGATAATGAGAAGGAATAAACCTTCTTCTCATCAACCTCTTCATTTCTTCCCAACTGTCCACCATGGGTTCATATCTCACCCTCTCTCCCTTTGTAATTGGTTCCACCGGATGAGAGCATAGTCAGTGAATTTCATGGCTGCCACCTTCATCTTTTTATCCTCAGCGTAATTATGACACGCAAATAGTTGCTCAATTTTCATTTCCCACTCCAAATATGCTTCTGGATCACTTTTTCCTTGAAAAGTGGGTATGTTCAACTTTACTCCTTCAATTCTGACCTCTCTAGCATCACCCTCATTATTTCTCCATCTACCTCGGTATGTTCTGTCAACATTCTTTGCATTTGGGCTGTAATCGCATCAATAAGCAATCTATTGTCTCCCCCTGGAGGAGGGGTACCATTACCACCTGTACCCGCCATATTTCAAGTAAAGAACCAAAAAAGTGAAGTAATAGGACCTCACCACTCTTCTCACGTATTTATACTCAAACATGTACCACTCGTGTATAGTGCTCTCTTTTATGGCTTTTTCTCTAATGTTTCACTCTTTGCCTTTTACCACTCGTTCCCTAACTTAAAGTTCTTACTTGAACCAAAACAAACCTATAATCAAGAAGTACTTAAAGGTAACAATCATAGAGCTTAAACAAAATTCTAGCACCAACAAATGCAAAGAAGTAGTAAAGAACAATTTCACTACCAACAAACAAGCAAGACCAACTTTAATTTTATGGAAAAAACAGTAATTAGATAAGACACTAACTTAGGAATTTTATCAAACAAGTTGGATGCAACGAACACAACTGATGTACTTTTTTTTAACTTCTTTTGTTGCAGACTTTTTTTTCTCTCTTTTTTTTTTCTTTTTTTTAATAGTCAAAATGCTTCTAATAATGAAATGTGTAATTTTGTAATGAAGCTTTGAAGTTGCAGCAACTGAGAATGCAACTGAACTAAAATTCCCAACGAAACAAGCAAATATTTAACACTCAACAGAAACTTAGCCCAAATCACATGGATTGAAAGGATTAAAGTTTATGAACAATGATGAACATGGGATGAACTCAAGAACACAAATGCAGAAGTGTTTCAACTGAACAAGACTTGAAGAAAATGACAAACTAGGAAATTGAAATATGAAATAATGACCAACCACAAGTCTGTAACAGAATTGCACAATTCAAATTCAGCAAACAGAATTTTGGGATTTAGGGTTACCCAAAAATGCAGAACATGATGGATGAACTCAGCCTTATTTCCAACCCTAGAACCTTGCTCTGAATACCAAATGATGTGAACCCCCTGCCTTGATTCACTTTCGGACCAATTCTAGGTTGGAATTCGCTCACCAATTGAGCCAGAAACGTATTGTTAACTTTTATGCGTTTCTTGGCCTGTAGAACTCAGATTGGAACGATTCCAAAACGACGTGAAAGAGGACGTTTTGAAATGCAATTTGATACAGAAAACAGTGAAAAACAATAAGTAAAACGAGACTTATGTAAATAAGAAATTCGGGCTGAATTACACAATTAGAAATACAGAAATTTAAATAAGGAATCAGAAAATGTGCAAAGGAAGAAGCAAATAGGCGCGACAAACAATTGATGTTTGATAAGCCTTGAGGATCGCCACAAGAATTGAGCAATTCTTGGTAAGATCAAATGGTTCAAGGAAGAACCCTAGCAGAGACAATTCTCAAGCTAATGATAAAATCCAACAGCAAAAGTCCCTTCTCTATTCACTTCAGAATTGATTTATACAAATTAGTTCTCATGCATTTGGTAGAAAATAAAAGGAAATTAAAATCTCAACATTGTAAGAATAACTAAAGTGGCTTAGTGGTTAAGTCAGGCATAACTAAGCTTGAGGTCCAAGTCTCAAATTAGTACTATTATTTTTTTTATTAAATGCCTAAGTCAATAATTGCTTTCATTATCACTCCAAGCAAGCAATACATGTAACTAGTAGTCCACTCATGCAACCCTCTAGATTTTGGGCCCCCTCATGTAATTGGATTGCCCTGAGATTAGCCATTATATGTTGCAAAGCTTCTTGGGTCTTTTTAGCTCTTGCTCTTGTCATGGGCCCTCCTATGCCTTGTATTGGGTCTTGGTCTTGGGGTTGGTCTTTGATGTCCTCATCACAAAGAACATGTGTAGCAGTAGCAGAAAACAATCTCTTGTGCACATTGTTCATAGACATATGTTCAATGAGGCACGCTAGCTGATAACTAATTACAGTAGTGTATTCACAGATCCGTGTAATTTTGGATTTGCTGTCCCAACATTGACACACATCTCTTCTACCGTTAAAAACAAATGTAACATTCATTTTCTCAGAATTTGTATATATATATATATATATATATATATATATATATATCCCCGAGCCAGTGTGGTCTCAGGTTTTTGAGGTAACCATATGAACAGTTTCATTGCATTCCTTGTTGCAATTGTGTTGTTTGTTGCTATTTTCTCTGTTGTTACGGTTATAATTTCTATTGTTTTCAGGAGGAAGAAGGAAGTCATGCAGAGCGTATGCAAAATCCAACTGTTGGTCGTGACGAAAAATTACCATTTGGTGAAACTATTTAATTTAAAATTTCATTATTGTCTCTCTAATTTGTACTTATCAATGTCACGACATACGATGAAAAATTTGGTTTTGTGAAATGAACTATTGTTACGTGCATTATCTACAAGTTAATGTAGTTTTTTTCTTTTGAATCGTGCTGCCATTGTGATTTAATTTCTTTCCTGCGCTTTTGTGCATCTCTAATTTTTCTCAAATGACATTGCTTTTTTTATGTTAATGAACGATACATTTTGACACCAGATTTAGGTATGGGAACATGGGTTTTGCTCTCTAAAACTACCACAAATATCCCAACATTCTTAACCACGCTTCAAAATAGATAAATATCCCTACTAGTTTCATCATGAATAAACGAAACTAGTGACAAGAACATGTGTAGCAGTAGCAGAAAACAATCTCTTGTGCACATTGTTCATAGACATACGTTCAATGAGGCACGCCAGCTGATAACTAATTATAGTAGTGTATTCACATATCGTGTAATTTTGGATTTGCTGTCCCAACAATGACACGCATCTCTTCTACCGTTAAAAACAAATGTAACATTCAATTTTCTGAGAATTTGTATATATATATATATATATATATATATATCCTCGAGCTAATGTGGACTCAGGTTTTTGAGGTAACCATATGAACAGCTTCATTGCATTCCTTGTTGCAATTGTGGTGTTGTTGCTATTTTCTTTGTTGTTGGGGTCATAATTTCTATGGTTTTCAGGAGGAAGCAAGAAGTCATGCAGAGCGTACGCAAAATCCAACTGTTGGTCATGACAAAAAATTACCATTTGGTTAAACTATTTAATTTGAAATTTTATTCATGTCTCTCTAATGTACTTATACATAACAACGTCATGACATATGATGGAAAACTTGGTTTTGTGAACTGAACTATTGTTACATGCATTATCTACAAGTTAATGTAGTTTTATTCTTTTGAATCGTGCCACCATTGTAATTTAATTTCTTTCCTGCGCTTTTGTGCATATCTAATTTTTTTCAAATGACATTGCTTTTTTTAGGTAATGAAGGATACATTTTGACACCAAATTTAGTTATGGGAACATGGGTTTGGCTCTCTAAAACTACCACAAATATCTTAACATTCTTAGCTACGCTTCAAAATCGATAAATATCCCTACTAGTTTCATCATGAATAAACGAAACTAGTGACAAGAGCATGTGCAACAGTAGCAGAAAAAAATCTCTTGTGCACATTGTTCATAGACATACCTTCAATGAGGCACATTAGCTGATAACTAATTGCAGTAGTGTATTCACATATCCGTGTAATTTTGGATTTCCTGTCCCAACATTGACACACATCTCTTCTACCGTTAAAAACAAATGTAACATTCATTTTTCTGAGAATTTGTTTATAAATATCCACAAGTCAGTGGGGACTCAGGTTTTTGCGGTAACCATATGAACAGTTTCATTGCATTCCTTGTTGCAATTGTGTTATTTGTTGCTATTTTATCAGTTTTTGGGGTCATAGTTTCTATTGTTTTCTGGAGGAAGCAAGAAGTCATACAAAGCATACGCAGAATCCAACTCTGGTCGTGAACGAAAAATTACCATTTGGTGAAACTATTTAATTTAAAATTTCATTCTTGTCACTCGAATTCATACTTATCAATACCAACATCACGAAATATGATGTAAAACCCGGTTTTTGAACTGAACTAATGTTACGTGCATTATCTACAAGTTACTATAGTTTTATTCTTTTGAATCGTGCCACCATTGTAATTTAATTTCTTTCCTGTGCTTTCGTGCATCTCTAATTCTTTTCAAATGGCATTGCTTTTTTTAGGTAGTGAACGATACATTTTGGCACCAAATTTAGTTATGGGAACAGGGGTTTTGCTCTCTAAAAATACCACAAATATCCCAACATTCTTAGCTACGCTTCAAAATAGATAAAATATCCCTACTTGTTTCATCATGAATAAACCAAACTAGTCACAAGAGCATGTGCAGCAGTAGCAGAAAACAATCTCTTGTGCACATTGTTCATAGACATACCTTAAGTGAGGAACGCCAGCTGATAACTAATTACAGTAGTGTATTCACATATCCGTGTAATTTTGGATTTGATGTCCCAACATTGGACACACATCTCTTCTACCGTTAAAAACAAATGTAACATTCATTTTTCTGAGAATTTGTTTATATATATCCGCAAGCCAGTGGGGACTTAGGTTTTTGAGGTAACCATATGAACAGTTTCATTGCATTCCTTGTTGCAATTGTGTTGTTTGTTGCTATTATCTCAGTTGTTGGGGTCATAATTTCTATTGTTTTCTGGAGGAAGCAAGAAGTCATGCAAAGCATATGCAAATTCCAACTGCAGGTCGTGACGAAAAATTACCATTTGGTGAAACTATTTAATTTAAAATTTCATTCCCGTCTCTCTAATTTTTACTTATCAAAACCAACGTCACAACATACAATGGAAAATCTGGTTTTGTGAACTGAACTAATGTTATGTGCATTATCTACAAGTTAATGTACTTTTATTCTTTTGAATCTTGCAGCCATTGTAATTTAATTTCTTTCGTGCGCTTTCATGCATCTCTAATTTTTTTCAAATGACATTGCTTTTTTTGGGTAATGAACGATACGTTTTTGCACCAAATTTTGTTATGGGAACATGGGTTTGCTCTCTAAAGCTACCACAAATATGCCAACATTCTTAGCTACACTTCAAAATAGATAAATATTCCTACTAGTTTCATCATGAATAAACCAAACTAGTCACAAGAGCATGTGTAGCAGTAGCAGAAAACAATCTCTTGTGCATATTGTTCATAGACATACCTTCAATTAGGCACGCCAACTGATAACTAATTACAGTAGTCTATTCACATATCAGTGTAATTTTAGATTTGCTGTCCCAACATTGACACACATCTCTTCTAAGGTTAAAAACAAATTTAACACTCATTTTCTGAGAATTTGTGTGTGTGTGTGTGTATATATATATCCCCAAGTTAGTGCGGACTCAGGTTTTTGAGGTAACAATATGAACCGTTTCATTGCATTCCTTGTTGCAATTGTGGAGTTTGTTGCTATTTTCTCTGTTGTTGGGGTTATAATTTTATTGTTTTCAGGAGGAAGAAGGAAGTCATGCAGAGCGTACACAAAATCCAACTGCTGGTCGTGACAAAAAATTACCATTGAGAGCAATGAAAAATTTTGAAGTGTTATGTTCTGTTGAAATAAAAAAGACCCAACAACTTTTTATAGAAAATTGTTTCAACTGCATGGAATAGATTAAATCATCCATGTAATCGATTGTTCTCACTTTAATAATCAATTAATATCATATTTAATCGATTAAAGTGCTCTTTGTTCTTTCTGGAAAAGATACATGAGCAAAGTGTTAGATACAGGGGGAGCTTGAAGAAGGATCAAGATATATGCTGAAGATGGATGAGTGTTTTAGCTTTGTACAAGCCATTCAATTGAAGACATTTGTAAATTGCTTGATGTTGGAGAGAATCATACTATGATCCTTTGCATTGCATAAATATTCATTGACTTGCATTCATGATTTTACAAAAGTACATGATTTGTGAAAAAGGTTTAAGATTTCATGATTGCATCAAAGACAAGGTTTCATGGTTTCAAGTTTTTGGAAAATCATTTTGGACTGTGTTAATCGATTACCACATATTGGTAATTTATTACTTGAGCCTTGAAGAACATTTAATCGATTACCAGCATTAAGTAATCGATTACTCAGTATAAACACAAAACATGACTTGTCTATAATAATCGATTACCACTTATTCGGGATCGATTACTTAGTTCTTTTTGAAAAGAAGTATCCATGTAGTAATCGATTACAGGTCGAAATAATCGATTACTTTGTTCATATATCCTTTCCAGAAAACTGAAGAACATTTTAATCGATTAAATTTATTTTCAATCGATTACTTCGACGATTTAATTCATTACATTCAGTTACATCAGTTTGTTATAAATAGCTGGTGGGTTTTTTGAAACTTATAACACATTACTCTACAAAATTTTCTAAGTTTTCATAAGCCTTCTGAAAGAGGGAAAGGATATTATGAGTTCTAAAGTTCTTGTCCCACATATTCAAATCTTCATGGTGCATTGAAAGATTTCTTAGGCAAGATTTCCAAGAAGCATTTGGAGAAGAAGTTCTGAAATTGTTTTTCATTTTCAACTCTGATTGGTAAACCATATTCATTCATAATTATTGGATCATCAGGTTGTCTCTCTCCATTAGCTTTGCTTGTAAATTCTTTTTTATATTTTTGGTTGTTTGTAACTATTACAAAGAGGTTCTTTAAAGCTTTTCTAGAGTAGGGTTCTCTAGAGGGAAGAGTAGAGAAGGGTTCTCTATGTCTTGATAATTAGAAGTCTAATAGAGTTTTAGATTTTAGTTTTTTATCTAGGGTTGATAAAGGGTAATCTTTTGTAAGCTTATAAAGAACAAATTTTGTTAATAGTGGAACTCTAGCCAAGGTTTGATTGGAAGAAACTGGATGTAGCTTTTCTTGTTGAAAGGTGAACTAGTATAAGTTCTTGCGTTGATTACTTTCTTTAATCTCTTCTTATCATCTCAATCTGTGTTTCATTTGGTGGAATCTTTATTACTCAACAAGTGAAGTTTTTAGTAATTGTATTCTTGAACTAAGTGGTTTGATTGATTGAAGCATTCTTGGTTTAATTGTGAGACGATCCTAAATTCGCTGCTTGTTTTAAAGAAATTTTAAAAACTCTGTTTTAACCAATTCACCCCCCCTCTTGGTTATTGTGTGTGTTCACTATGGTTTTCACAAAGTAATCAATTACCACAGACAGTCTAGCTTGAAAAACATGCTAATGAAATCAATTACGATTAGATGGTAATTGATTAACACAAGAAGACTTATTCTATATTTTGTACTGTGTAATCGATTATCATTACCTTGTAATCAATTAATTATTTCTTCATGGCTTAAGTAGCAGATTACCATATTCTGGTAATCGATTAAGTTAGTGTAAAAAGTGATTTTTCCAAAACTTAACCATGAGTACTTGGCATCTTATGCAAACATGAAAACCTTAAGCTTTTTCACAAATCATGTGACTTAATAAAAACCATGTATGCATGCCACTGAATGATGTTTATGCAATGCAAGGGATCATAGGATGAAGCTCTTAAACAACTAAACAAATCACATATGCCTTCAATTGAATGGCATGTAAAAAGCTAAAATATGTCTAAGACAAATAGCCTCATCATCCTCATCTTCTTCAAGCTCCCCCTTATTGGCTTTGATCATGCCAAACTTCAATTGAACATATTTAGCATTCATGTGCTTTCAAGGGATGAATGTTTATACTTGAAATCTGAAATCAATTAAGCTTTTTGCCAAGAACAAGTGTCAAGTATACTTTGCATAACAGTGTACAATCATTATATTGCTCCCCCTATCTTAGGTAATTTTATATTAAGTTCAGATAAGAGCAATGAACAATTCAAATTTAATATCAAGTAATTTTTTAATTGCACCTGTATTCATGTTTTTCTATATGTTCATTTTTCTCCCCTTTCGGCTTATCATAGACAAAATATACCAGTGAGAACAAGATAAGCAAGGAAGATGGAAACAAAAAAATAGAGTTTTATTCATTAATCATAAAGTGCAGTACAAGAAAACATAAAATGAGAAAGCAACAAAAATAACAACTGAAATTAAGAAAGCATAAACACCACAACCATAAGTAGGAAATTACATCATCTAAACAAGGGATTGTCAAAATCTTTGAGAGCCATCTTAGTCTCTATGTTCTCTAGCCTAGAGGTAATTTCTTCCATGGAGGAATTTGTTTCAACTCTATGCTCATGATGCAGAGCCAGTATATCATCCATCTTTTGAATCATTAGTGATTCAAAAGGTGTCCATTGCTATTGAGTAGGACCAGTTTCAACATCCTCTTCCTCTTCAGCTCTTTCACCTTCACCAGCACCCTCTTATGGACCAGCCATTAACCACCCATTATGGGTCTTCATCAAGCCTAACTTGTTGAGGTTCTTGACAGTGATGAGGTTGTTTATGGTGTTGTCCACAATCTCATTGGACACATTAACCCCAAAATAGTCAATAAATCTAGATGCTAAAATAGCATAAGGGAATTGATAACTATTGTTAATTTAGATTTTCAAAAAATTGCAGTTTTTGTAGAAACGCCATAGATAACCGATTACATTAGCCTGATAATCGATTATTTCAAGGCAGAGTCAGTCTCTAAAACAGAGTGTAACCGATTAATTCGTTATATAATCGATTACTCAATAGAGATTTGAAAACAGATTCAGCTCTAAATATTAAGTAATCGATTAAAACGTAGTGTAATCGATTATTCCAGAGAGATTTTGATTCAGAAATAGCTTTAAACAAGTAATTGATTAATACGTTGTGTAATCGATTACTCCAGAGAATTTTTGTTTCTGGATTCCATTAAAACATCAAGTAATCGATTAATTAGTTAGAGTAATCGATTACTCCAGCAAAGTTTTGCTTCTAAATTGTCTCTAAACCTCAAATAATCGATTATTTTGCATAGTAATCGATTAATTCAGACAATTATGCAGATTGAACAGTGTATTTCATCAGGATTTCCAATTTCAATCATATGAGATGCATAGCCAATTTTAAGTGGCAAATCATGTAGTAAGGCATATTATAAGCATGCCAGCATATATTAGACTCATCAAGGATACCTAGCATATTTCTAAGAGCATAGAATCTATCTCTAGCCAAGGATTTAGTAAAAATATCAGTCAATTGATTATTTGTATCAACAAACTCAATTGAACAATTACCCTTTTGGATGTGATTTCTGAGGAAATGATGTCTGATCTCAATGTGCTTGGTCCTTGAGTGCATTATTGGATTCTTTGAGATGTTGTGATGAGGACCTAGGAGGGGACATGACCAAAGCAACAAACTTGGAGGACATACAAGGTCTTGGAGGCCCAATGACAAGATCAAAAGCTAAAAAGGCTAAAGAGGCTCTAAATCTCATGGTGACCACTTTACTTGAGACAAGCCCAAGTCTAAAGGAAGAACAGCCCAAAATGATACACTTAATCCAATTTGAAGA
>PYAF01004445.1:21298-37314 GCA_007407185.1 Glycine tomentella
ATCCTTTTTCGGTGTTTTTTGTGTCTAAATTGCATTTCAGAAAGTCATCTTTCACCTCGTTTTGGAATCGGTCCAATCCGAGTTCTGTAGGCCGAGAAATACATAAAAGTTAACAATACGAATTTTGGCTCTGCTGGTGTGCGAATTCCAACCTAGAATTGGTCCGAAATTATATCAAGGCAAGGGGATTCTCATCACTGTTAGACATCCTCCCATGGTGCATCATTCGTTACAAGATCCACCACATGTGTTGCCTGATCATACAACCCCTGTGCCACCTCCATCTGCAACAGCCGTTGTTCATACTGAGATGCCTTGACATGCAGTGATATGATACTCTTGCCATTAAGTTTTACAATTTTTTAAATAAATTGCTTCAATATATACTATTAATATATTAAATTTGTCAATTGTCTCAGACTGTGTGTCAAAGGATAACATAAAACTTGCAACACATGATAGACATAAGGATGGTTACTGCTGACACATATACATATAGTATAACAGACCAGCGTATAAGATTAGCACGCAGTGTTATTGAGCAAGAAAATGTGTGTGCGCGGTCTAGGCGAAGGAGGGATAGCAGGGGACAAATGTTCATACGGATTGGCTAATTCGTATGGTTCATATGGATCCGTATGAAGCATACATATTGCCAACCCTAATCCATATGAATGATACGAATGGGTGTTAACAAAATTTAGTAACATTGTTTAGTAATCCACAGACATTTGCACATTTCAAAATGTAATTACAATCATTCATCAATATAAACATCATATGTAAGCATAACCAACTCAACTTCAGCAACAAAAACACATTCAAATCGAGAGATTTCAATGCTGCAAAAAACTTATTATTTGTATAACAACAGCAGTACGCTCAATTTCTCTGCTTCACCTTCACCACTGACTATCTAAACAAGCAAGATGTTTCAACCCCCCATCAGGCAAAACACCAAATCCGTTCACACACTCAAGCAAATAATCACACGAAAACAGTACAGCCAAATAGAAGAGATAAAACCCGCCAACAATACAAATACGCATACAACGGAGTGGAGCAACCCAACCCTAACAAACCCACTACTATACTATGCCCTAGAATCTAAAACCATGGTTAGCAACCTTGCCTACAGGTTTGGATACAAACCATCATGACACATGTCACCCACTATCATTTTTTTCCAACACGTGGACTTAATAAACAATAAAATTATTGAAAAACCATATACACATATCCAATCTCAACCAATGAACCTTATTGATACATATCAGACGACCAACATATATTATACGCACGGTGCCTCTCTTTGAGTTCACATCGTGCCCCCCTTTGATGTGTTCGCACGCCAGCAGCATTGGCCACTGAAAGAAGTTTCTGAAAAACCAAAAAATGTTTCATATGAAACAATTTCTCCGTGCAGATGCACAAAGGCTTGTATCCCGCTAAATCGAAGTTTTATACATTTTAAGAAAATTCAATTAATTTTTTTTTTAAAAAAAAAAATTGGTACAGCTCAGCAATTTGTAAGCTTCGTGCTATATCCTTGTGTAACAAATAGTACTGCTCTTTAAAAAATTTAGTAAAGCTTCTGTGCTAGTTTTTTAACCACACTATTGGTACAAATTTTTTTCATCAAAAGCAATAACAAATCATCGTCGAAAACCTTAAACACACAAAATAAGTATGCTTCTCTCAACATGATTTATTTCCCAAAGACCAATCAGGACTCAAACCCTAAATCATATCACTACTACTTATATCAACCTTTATTAATTCTCAAGCTTCAATGTTCTGTCAGAACCTAATTACAACTATAATTAAACCGGGAAAAAACCGTAAGTAATCTACATTATACATAAATTGGACGTGCGTGTTCATCAGAAGCTCATAATTACAATTATATTAGAATTATGAACAAAGTGGAATACCCTCAATAGTCTCTCAATTGAAGTTCAATACCAGCCAGATAGATCACAAATTAAACATCAAGAAAACTATAATGTCACTGAAGAGGAGGTGATGAACTACATTTTGCTCTTAACAAAGCATTACAGTTACTTCCACGATCTACACCAGCTACCAATAAATTTCTGTGTGAAAAGGAATAGTACATTCTACAGCATAATCCTATGCAAAAGGATTTCCCCTGATCGAAGCAACTGGTTCCGGTTTCTGGATGTTCCTGTAAACAGGCAACTCAGTCAATGAATTGAACGTGCTCAAATAACAGATACACATAATAGACGACTTCTTTTGCAAAACATTAGAAGAGATAAAACTAAAAGACTACATTGAAAGATACTACATCAAACCTTACATGACACATGCACAACAGATCTATTAAAGATGGTACTTAAGATATAAGTAATCTTTAAAAAACATTTTGCTCCGTGAAGTTCATTCCGTGAACCACCAAGCAGCCAACTTTTTTTTGGGGGGTGGGGAGACACATTACAAAAGGGTGATCAATGCAAAAACTTCTAGACCTAAGTGAAGATCTTTCTATACCGGTTACTTGCCTGCCTCCCCCTTGCGAGTATCGGGGGTAACTGCTATATTTTGATGAATTAATTGTGCGTCGAAAGTAACATTAGAAACACATCTAATGATCAGTTACAGCTACATTATTACACTTGAATATCTGAATTGTATATTCTAAATGCCTAAAGAGAATGTCCCCATGATTGTTTAGTTATAGTAATCAATGTTTAATTACAGTAATAATCTAATCCCTTAATTTTAGGGATGATAATCAAGCTAAATCAAATACCAAAAAAAAAATAGTAACTAGGAAAATAAGTCAATAACAAAAATAAGGAACAATCCTAATGTAAACACGGAAACAATCCTAATGTAAATATGGAAACAATCATATCTCAACAATTACAAATTCCTAAAATTCCCAAAATCTTGGTAGAAAGAATGAGATCCACAAGGAAAACTGACGTAGATATATTTCAAAGACTCAACCAACATATCCGGGGACAAAAAAAAAAAAAAAGCAGTGGAAAAAAAGACCATGTATGCAACTTACTGTATTTGCGAACTTGGTAATTGCATAGCCATGAATGACAAACCACCTACATAAATTAAATCAAATTACAAAAGAAAAATAGGATTACAGTAAGAAAATTGTATTGACACAAATATTTAAGTTGCATTTACCAAAGCAATACTCAACACATACTGGATGATTTAAAACAGCAATGGCAATGGAAGTAGGCAAAACACTAAAACATTTTAGATAAATAAGGTTAGAACTTTCATTAAAAGTTTTCAAGCAATACCTTCTCCAGCAGAGGATATATATGAGGTCACCGTGTTTTGAGGAAGCCAAGATTCAGCTATACCACCATGGAAGGTGGCTGGAAACAGGGCATCTGGCAGTGCAGCTTGCAAAGAACTCATATCCACAAACTGTATTTGAAACACCAGACATGTTACATATAATAGGTAACTGAAGATTATCTCACTGTCTCCTATATCCCATGTTCAGAGTTGTATCTTTTCCGTAGGCAGCAGCAATACCAAAGTATTGGAATCCATGCTGCAAGAATTAATTTAAGGGGGCATTTGGTACAAGGAAAATTTTTAGTTTCCCAGGAATCTGAAGTTGGGAATATTTGTTTCCCATGTTTGGTCTATTATTTAAAAATAACATTCCCAGAAAACATTGTTTCGTAGGAAATTTTTTACTTGTGTTTCCCACAAAATTGTCCCCAAGGGAAGGTGAGAATCTAACTTTTCCAAGTAGAGAAAAAGTTTTACTTTGGTAAAAATACCACATTGCTCTTATTAGATAATTTTATGTGGTAACTAATTTAAGTAAACGAGAAAGTTCTATTAAAACTAAATGTGAAAATCTTCTATTCCAATAATATGTATGGCCAACCAAATAGATTTAGCCATTCCTAGGAATGGAATCATGATTCCCGCACATGAAAAAACTGCTCTTGTACCAAATGCCACCTAAATCCTTTTGATTGTGTTTGTTTCATGGATTAAAAGTTCATTCCCAAGAAGGTAAACATGGAAATGTAACATTCCTATGTTTGTTACAAGTTTTGAAAAACTATTCCCAGATATTGTTGATTTCTTGAAATGTTGTAACTTCCTTTTTTACTACGTTTTCCTATACTTTTATTCCCAAGGCGGATGGAAAAGTGATATTCCCATGGGAACATGGAAGTTATTCTCCAAAATATCTAATGATCATTCCAATTTTACTTTTATTTAAATTATTTTGAATTTTAAAAAATAATCCTATGAATATTAAAATGTAATAAAAAAAGTATTAATACCTAGGAATAACATTCCAAAAGGTATCATATTCCAGGGAATACAATATCATTCCGTGAAACAAACACCGCCGTATATATTTTTAACTGTGATTGAGTTTCAAAAGGTTTCAAATGAAGGAGTTCCTATTCAGAAAATTAAAATGAACCAAATAGAAAGGCTGCAAGTTACAATGCTGAATTGAAATGGTTAAAATCACCAATATGAGTTAAAATTTGGCAGAAGTATCATTAGGAACTAATTTTAAATAAACAAGTAGTATTAAATAACAAAACTATACTGAACATATTAAATAACAGATAAACACTTACTAACTGTCCATGACATACCTTATTGTTGTGATCTACATCAGATTCAAAGGGATAATCAAATGGATTAGTTGATTTAGATTTCGTTTCATTATGTTGAATATCTCCCTGAAAGAATAAACAAAATTATTAACCATAAATATATAAAGAAAACCTACAACTTTATTGAATATAAGAAATTCTCAATCAACCTAAGAGCACAAACCATTGGGAGAAGCATGGGTGGGGGATATGCTGAGCCACTGACATGTGATGGGATGTCATGATTATCAAATCGACCAACAGGGGCAATGCCTTTAACTTCATCTTCATTGGATCCCTGATTTTATTTTAATTAAAAAAAAAAAAAAAAAAAAAAAAAAAAAAAAAAAAAAAAAAAAAAAAAAAAAAAAAAAAAAAAAAAAAAAAAAAAAAAAAAAAAAAAAAAAAAAAAAAAAGAGAAAAAGTGAGTGAGCAAGTAAAAAAGGAGTTTGAGAATTTCTACAACATCATAAACTATCATAGTAAGGTAATAAAGGATACATATAACAACCTCCGACTCTATTAAACCCAAAACATGATTATCGGCTGATGGAAAATTGTGCAATTGTAATTCTTGACTAAGGGCATCCACAGGATGATGGCCACCAGACTCTTCAAATGCATTCCATGGCTGTACAAAGTACAAACACAACATATGAAACCTTGTACAAGTTTCATTTTATTCAATAACATCTTGAAATTATACCAGGAACAAAAGCAAGGGGTATCCATTAATTTACTCATGGCTGTACAGACACAACAACAAACCCTTATGTAAGTTTCAATTTATTCCATAACATCAAATTTCACCAGGAACAAAAGCAAGGGACACCATTAATTTCCAAAGGAGTATTGCTCAAGAATGCAAAACTAGCCATCAACTAAACTTTCTTATACTTACTTTAGTGTTTGCTGCCATAGCAGAAACTTGTTCTTCTCCATTCAACACACCATCATGCCATAAATTAGATGCAACTGAAGAAGGTACATTGACACTAGAAATTTCGAAAGATGGCCATTGCACATTTGCATTTGAGGTTGAAAATGGATCAAATCTTTCTGGTAAAGATTTAGCACTTGAAGGTACAGTGGCTGGAATTTCCACTTGTGCAGTAGAGGAGGTGCTCTGAGGCATATCAAAAGATGGCCATTGTTGCATGTTTGCATGTGAGGTTGAAAATGGATCAAATCTTTCTTCTAAAGATTTAGCACTTGAGGGTACAGTGGCTGGAATTTCCACTGGTGCAGTAGAGGAGGTGCTCTGAGGCATATCAAAAGTTGCCCATCCTTCGTTTTTAGGGACAGATAATTCCAGTGTCTTCCCATCTGAGGTTACAGTAGAAGGCTGCTCTGAAAATTCGGCAAAAAAATCAATAGATGCAAGTTGGGATGTTTGAGGAAGTTGATTCTCATTGAAAGATGGAGCTGCAGATGAAACAGACGATTGAAACAAATCCACTTTTGGAGCTTGAGGTGCTGCTGGTAACTGAAAAAGATCAACAGATGAAGCTGATTCCAGTGGTGCCTTGGAGAGGTCCATGCTAACAGATCTTGTAGGACCAGGTGGTCGTGCAATGCCAAATGCTTTATTCTGAAGTGGTTCTGAAGCTTGAACTGGTTCTGAGAAAAAATCAACTAAACTGACAGAATTATAAGATCTCAAGGATGAAAATTTGTTGTCTGATGATTGTGCTGACACAGTTCTCTGGGGAATGAATGCAAATTAATGTCATGCAGAGAGAAGAAACACATGATCAGCTTGATACAAAAATAAGGCCACAAGCACTTGGAAAATGTAATAAACAGAATCATTGAAAGAGAATGCTTATTCACCAAGTTTGACAACACTCAAACTAAACCAATCCTTGGTTATTTTGGAAAGGAAACATTTGAACGTTTGGACTTCACAGAAGTGATAGTTATGAAGACCACATCTCAACATTTTAATCGATCTTCTCAAAAGGACTCGTATTACCAGGCAGTGAGATATAGTAAATAACAATCAAGAAATCCATTATTAACAAGAAACTCAAAGACTCAATTCTCTCTACTAGATTTGATATATTGATGCCCTGAAGAATTGATCTGACTATCATTAGAAAATTTAATTCTCCACTTATAAAAATTTTATCCTTCCTGTGTTCATATTCCTATATTAGTACCATGTTACATCAATTATAACTTTCTTTGCATTATTTTACTTGATAATAATGTTCATCCTAAATCAGAAACAGCATGCAGGCAATACATTATTTGATATTTTGATTCCTACAGGAAAATCCATTTCTTTCTGTGGACAATATTCCAATTCTCTGACAAACCTGCGGAGGACAAATTCCATCTACATCTATCTTGGCATTGGCATTAATTTCCAAAGATGCATTTCTTGTTTGGAACCACACATCTTCACTTGAACTTGAACCAGAACGCCGCTGATAGGATGGACTGCTAATATTGATATCCTTATGAAAATTGGGAGACTGAACATCGGATTTGAACACAGAAAAGTCGGAAATTCTTGGACCAGATCCCTCATTTGCAAATCTGTCATCATACACATGATCACTGAAGCGGCCAGGACTATAGATAATACTAGACATCTTCCCTTCATAGCGAGCTTTATCTGAACCAGGCTTCCTGGTCAGTGCAGCTGCTTGTTTTCCATACCTCCGATCCTCATATTGATAATCATATGGAGGACTTTGAGAATATGAATGATAAGAACTGGCACGCCTAATCTCATCTTCATGAATTCCAGGGCTCTACAGTTAATTGCAAAATATAAAATGTTCAGCATTTAACTAAAGGATGAAATTAACTTGGATTATGAGAATAGTTGTGCAACCAATTATGTCTAGCTGATTTCCTTAGTGATTTCTAAGGCATCATTTACTTCATTACGTCCACAAATTTAAGCTTCACAAAACAATTATATGCACAAACACAATACTGAGAAAAAGATCTGTGTAATTAATCACCTTATTTATTTATTTACCTAAGTGAAATGAATTGAATATCGTAGTATCATATATTTATATATTGAATATAATAGTATTATATATTATATTTAGAACAAAGGAAGCAAAAACAAATATCATACACCACAACATATATCAATACTTCTTTTGCAGGGAAAAAATGGCATATTAGAAAAAAAGAACAAGCTATACCAAGCTTAAGAAAAAATAGTTATTCCGAGAAACAAATAAGTATCTAAGAATATATTGCCTGTGCATCTCTTGGAGGCTTTTCCGAAGTCTTCACTCCAGCATATCTTCCATCCACATACACACTCCTTATAAATTCCCTTATTTTATCAACATTGCTGCAAAAGCATAACATGATAATGCCACACAATATGTTATAAATATTAATAAAGAGAAATAACAGGTTAGTTAAATAGCTTTAACTGCAAACCATATAACTATACCTGTTATCTGGCAACCGCTGTCTCTGGAAGTCCCAATTTTTCAAATATATTTCCCTTGCACGCTTAAATCAAAGAGCCACAGATAAATCTCAATCCAACAAGGAAATAAAGGTAGCTACAAATGAAGAAGATTGTCATTGTCAAAAAGAACAAAATTCACTCTTTTACCTGGTTACCTCCATTTTGAAGAGCATCAACTTCCTGTGAAGTGAACTTTGCCATTGACACAGACTTCACACGATGAGTAAACTCACGACTGCATGACATAAAATTGGTGATTTTGAGAATCTCACAATATCACCAAATATAGAACTACTACCACAATCACAACCAAGCCTACTCGAAGTAGGTGAGGTCGTCTAAATGGAATCAATATTAAAAAATAATTATTATTAATTTAATTATATTATAAAGAAACATAATTGGTAAACATTAAACCATGATAACAAGGACATATGATATCATTGTATGAGGAGTAACAACATCACAAAAAAGAGTAGATATGCTGATTATAAGATTAATTCAGATTAAATAAACATAATTTAATTTATTACACAGAGAATTCAAATATCTCCTTTAAAAGACTATTCATTATTTTTATTATGAGGCTTTCATTTTTTATGAATTTTATATCTCATTCTAAAATCAAAATGACCAAAAGTAAAGCAGAAATTTATAAGAAATCCATTTTGGAATTCAAGATTTTCTCATATTATTCTCAACTACTGCAGAAAAGATAGTTAAAAAAAATTTAAAAAAAAAAAAAAAGCTGAGTTTGGTTATCAAAATAACGTGTGTTCATGATATTCAACCACAAGAGCAGCTAACATTCAATGACATTGCAAACATGATGTGACTTAAAAGTACATATTTATATAACAATTAGTTGAAAATTTACATCAAGCCTGGTTATTTTTCTCAATCGAAATCCCAATCATCTTTGAACATTCAGGAATTGACAAGCTATAAATATAAAAATTAAGCATGCTTCCTCAGAGAAAAAATATAAAGCATGAGTTATTAATAAAATGAAAAGGAACTCACTGTATTCCACTGCATGTCATACAAATGAAAGTCCAAAAACTCGTACATACATATTGTGGTCCCTGTACAAATAACGGCATATCCATTAACTAAAAATCATCTCATAACAAAGACAAAACGTTGATAAATTATTTTCTCAAATACTCAACAAGAAAAACATCAGCATATAAAACCAGAAAAAAAAAATCACATGAACAATTTGAAGTCTTCTTTTGTATAATAATAACCTTTTGCAAATGCTAGTTATAAGGCTAATTTTGTCTAAACTCTATAAATCATTGTAATTTGGGAATCCGCAGAAAGATAGAAAAAAAGAACATAAAAGTTAAAATCTCGACCTCAAATTCTTTAACATTTCCCACCCTTCTCAGCTCCAAACAACTATCCCCACTTCAGCGCCGAAGGCTTTTAAGAGATTTTAAGCTTCTAATTATTCATAAAACCCAAAAACCCCAAACATAAAAAAAAAAAAAGGTAACGAAACTAAAACACACTTTTACCAAACCAAAGAAGAAGAAAAAGAAATTCAAATTCAAAAAAAAATAAAAAAATAAATGAATTTACCAAGCTGTTGCAGTTGATACATCTTCGATTCGGCGGAAGCTTCATGAGACCTCTGATAATTTTCTCGTTCCTCTCTTCTTCCTTTCTGCTTCCCATTTCCGAAACACCAAATCAGAAACCCTAGAAACTGCAAACGAAATCAGAGCGAGAGAAAGGGATAATCGCAGATATTCGAATTTCAGAACAGAGACCGGAAATTTTCCACCACCGAGAATCGCGAAACGGTGGAAGCAGCGTTCGATCTAGGGTTTTGGGGATTCCTGAATTGGCGAAAGGTAGAAGAAGATGAAGAACGCAAAAACGCTTTGTGATTTTGTTTGGTTCACAAAAAATGGATGAACCAGGGAACAAGAGAATGCAAATAAAAGAAACATTTTGCTTTGTCCACATTTTTAAATTTAAATTTTGGGAAAAGATTTAAATTCATTAATTATTAATTCTGTTAATAGTCTTTTTTATTTGACAAGAAAATGATAAATCATATTTTTTTATTCGATAAATCATATTAAAAAGTAAACACTATCAAAAAATTTACATGACATTTACTAAGAAAATAAAATTTATCAACGAATATTTATTATCTAAAAATCATTTAATCAATAACTTATCAACGGACTCTCTCTAATCACTTTTTCAGCTCATTTTTGTTCAAGGATACCAGGCTACTTAAAAATCGTTTTTTTTTTCAATTTCTTTTGATTTTAGAAAAATATCTTTATCAATATACTCTTTCTTTTACACATTTATAACTACCCAAAAAGATAATGGAAAATAGCTATCCAGTTAGGACTCATAACTAGCCGTATTCACGAGTATGGGTCACTCGTGAACCCAAACCGATATGAACAATTTGGGTTGAGTCATTTATGTATTTGGATCAAAACCGAATCGAACTGATCATAATCGTTCATATATGGACCACAGGTTTAGATTTATAGATCTGTTGACAAATTAATCGGATCCGTGAACTTGTAATAAAAATATAATTTTTATTATATATATATTAAAATTTAAAAACTAAAAATTTATTTTGACAATAAAAAAAGGTGTGGTACTGTAAATGTCTGGGTCGAATGAAAGATCAGCCCATAATCATCTCATCTCATCTCATTTATGCTGTGAAGGTATAGTACTGTAAATGTCACAGGTTTAGGTTTCTTTTCCTTTTGTGTTTATGTGTTCTGTCTCATCTCCTCTCCTTCTCTGCGCTTCAACTGCTTCTATTTTATCTAATCTCATCTCCTTCCATGCGGTTCTGCACCAGCTCATTCTCTATTCTCTTTCATCTCATCTCATCAGATCGATCAAGCATTAAGTTTTCATCTACGCTTTCTATTTCTTTTCTGAAGCTCTTTAACTTCTCTTGATTTTTTTTGTTTGTATTCATTGAGATTTAGATGGAAGCAGGGATTGGAAAAAAAGAAATAATCTTCATTGTTGAGCGTTGACTCGAATTTTTTGTTATAGCAAAACTTATTGTAAGAAATTAATTTATAAAAAATAGTTGTGATTCAGACTATTATAGTAAATCTTGTTCAAAAATCTTTTGTTTTAATTTATATTATAAGTCTATTTTAGAATATTATGTTGATGGTATTAAATGAATCATTTTTTACTATTTACATATACATTTGATAATATTATGTTAATTGTATTTGATATTTGAAAAATCATGATATAAAATAGTAGTTTTAAGAAGAAAAAAATTAAATGGGTAATCCATTGACCCGAATCAAACTAAACCATTTATGAACGGGTTGGGTTGGGTTTTAAAAAAAAATTGAAAATCGAAATGAATTGAACCGATCAAATTTGATTGGATTAATCTTAAATTTGACTAAAATCGATATCCAGGAACACCCCTACACATAACAAAAATAAACAATCCATTCACCTAAAAAACTTTTTCCATATCAAACACTAAATCTTTTTAACCGTACAATTAGATGAAATAATCATTCAAATAAAAAATAAATGAAAACTTGTTACTTTTTATTTTCATATTATAATTGTAGCCACAACTCTTGATATTGATAATTACTTATATCTTTTAAATATATAATTTAAGTTCAAATTCTAATTAATCTTGAGATATAAAATAAAATTATACGAATATTAATCAATGTTTCGTGTAAAATTACTTATTACCAATATAAAAAAATTCTAATATTTATTTATATTTATATTTTTAAATAATAAAAATATACGTATCTTTTCGTTTTTGATTTGATCAATATTTTTTTATTGTTAATCAATATATTTATCACATTTATTAACAAAATGTATATAAAAATGACAAAAGTTTATTTGATAATAATACTTCAAAAGTAATATTTCTTTTTTTTTAAAATAAAAAGTCTTATTTCTCTGATGTGTTCACACTCCACATCTTCAAGAATGGAATTATTTATTGGAAAGACAGAGAAGGGGGCAACCGGGTTAGTCCCGACGCCACAAGTAACGTGTGATGATTTGAATCTTGATTTAAATGTTTAAGCTAAATGCATAATAATATAATGACGTAATTGATAAATCATATATAAATAATGGGAAAGTATTCAACAGTTAAAATTAACCTTATATATTATTTATTAAGTTCAGTTTCAATATATTATTGATATAAATATTTTTATTGTTGTCAATATGATTGCATCACAGTTAAAAAATAATATAAATATTTTATAGTAATTATTAAAAAAACATTTTAGCATTATGACAACTTATGATTACATCACAGTGTAAACTATATTGGTAATTTTTTTACAACTTATTGTAATTATTTAAATTTCATTTTTTTCTCCAATACCTAAAAAATACATATATACTATAATTTAAATTAAGATAGACCCTAATCTTAGTTTAATTTAAATTATGGTAAACTGCTTACACATTTTGTTTTAAGTGAGCATAGTTTTTTTTAAAGAGAAGTGAACATAGTTCTTATTCATGAAAAAATAATAATTAATTGATTTATTAATTAACTTAAACTATTGTAACTTTTGTTAGTATTTGTTTAACTGAATCGTGAATTTCTAACTTACCTCCAACTCCATTTTGATGGATTTTGAAGTGGTGGGTCCCTTGGAACTGCAACGGCCAATGTTAGTCTCCGTTTCTATTCTCTTTTTTTTTTCGCTCACTTGTTTTTTTTAGGTAAAAGAATCCAAATAATACAAATTAAATAAAAAATTACAAATTTGGGGTTGTTTTGAAACTATTTACCAATCTGGGGCAGCTGGTCACGCTCAGAACTGGGCATGACTGGTCACGCCCAGTTCTGGGCGTGACCAGCTCTATATAAGCCCCAAAATTTTATGCTCCCTCACATTTTCACTATTCCAGCTTCTCTCTAAAAGCTTTGCCTTCTCTCTAAAAGCTCTGCCTTCTCTCTAAAGGTTTTGCGTTGGGTTTTGAACGATTTATTTGAGCATCAAATCTCTGCCAATGAGTAAGTTAATTTAGTATTTATGCATTTTATTTAATTTATTAATTATATGTTTTATTTAATTTTTTATTATGCGTTTAATTTAATTTTTTTTATTATGCGTTTAATTTAATTTTTTATTTTGTTGATTTTTAAATTTGTTAGAGTCATGTTATTTATTTGATGTTGTAGAAAAATGTTAGTTTATAGGTTATAGGATTTAGTTTAGTTTAGGGTTTAGTGGTAAAGTACAATAAGATAAGGCTTAAGTATAAATCCGTTAAACTTCAATAATTTAGGTTTATAGGGTTGTAGAAAATCTGCAACCCTGGGAATCGGCAACCGTAGAGAATAGTGTTTAAATTTATAGGAATCTGTTGGAGGTGGAAACGACGTGTGGACATGCGATAATCTGAATTTGGATGATGAAGAATTAGAATTGTTTGATCGCTGCTTGAGAGTCTCAGAGTTGGTGGGTAGGGAGTGTGCAGAACAATACTCACTAAATCGTGTTGCTATGCAATTCGGAATGAATCAGGACATTCCTCGTATATGCTAGCCCATTACAATGAGAATCCTTGGATAAGTTATAGTCAGCCAGTAATGGATACAAATTTGTACTTGGAAATTAGTCATAGTTATATTAAAGTGACATATGAATTTATATCAACTCCCTGAGAAATTTCAGCGATCAAATATAAATTCATATGTCACTTTAATATAACTATGGCTAATTTCCAAGTACAAATTTGTATCCATTACTGGCTGACTATAACTTATCCAAGGATTCTCATTGTAATGGGCTAGCATATACGAGGAATGTCCTGATTCATTCCGAATTGCATAGCAACACGATTTGGCGAGTATTGTTCTGCACACTCCCTACCCACCAACTCTGAGACTCTCAAGCAGCGATCAAACGATTCTAATTCTTCATCATCCACATTCAGATTATCGCATGCCCACACGTCATTTCCACCTCAACGCTGTAGTAACTTTAGATTATTGGTTATAAGATTCAGATTAGTTTGGTGTTTATTGGTAAAGTACAACAATTTTATTTTTTTAGGATTTATTTTTGAAATAATTTTTTTTTGAATAAATTTAAGTAGTTAAGTTTAAGGTTTATGTAATTTATTTGTATTGTAATTTAATTACAATGCATTAAATTGTTAATTATAAAAAATTTTAAATATATTAAAATAGTCTGATAGATGGCTGATTCATCATCTTCGGCGTCTTCACGGTCTGCATCCGATGACGAGGGTAACGTTATGGATCCGACGACCTATGTTGTGCCTTCCCCGTATAAATGGGGGGTTTTGCGGAGGTGTATCCAGAGAACCCATGTTTCACAGGCTGTGTGGAACGAGGACAGATGTCGTGTGTTAAAGCCGCGACGTGGTAAGATTTCAGGCCAGACTGCGACGATATTCCTGGAATCGTTGCGGCGATGTTAGGGCAGGCAGGATTCCTACATGTCGCACGCATGCGACATATTCAGGTATAAATTGTGTAATTGAAGAATATTACAGATCAAGTAATTCCTTTAAGTGTTTTTAATTTATATCGTTCCATACGCATTAATTCTTTTAAACTTGACTTCAGATCGATCCTGCACTTATCAGTGCTTTGGTTGAGCGATGGAGACCAGAGACACATACGTTCCACATGCCGCAGGGCGAGATGACCATCACGTTGGAAGACGTGGCCGGTATATTAGGTTTAGATAGTGACGACGATGTCGTCACCGGAGTCACGTCTGACGACTGGCCCACCATCATTGAGCAGGTATTTGGTCATCCTGCTCAGGAGAGTGAGGTCAGAGGAGGATTCCTGCGTCTGTCCTATTTTGATAGGAATTATGCGCACTGGGGCTAGGTGGGCGGGGAATTGGTAGAAGTCATGAGGTTTACGAAGGCGCACATCGCGCGTATGATTGGAGCATGGCTTCTACCGGACAGATCTGGCGGAAGCACTATCGGCTGTCGCTATGTCCCTTTGCTGGCAGGGGATATGACAGATATATCCAGGTTTAGCTGGGGATCCGCAGTCCTCGCACATTTGTTTAGACAAATGTGCGAGTGTACTGATCCAGATAAGAGTGACATTGGTGGGTGTCACGTGCTTCTGCAGATATGGGCGTGGCTCAGATTCCCACCCATTGCTCCAGCTATACCTCAGCCTACTCACCAGGAGTGGCATTACGGCCACAGTTATGTGTCATTATTTTCTTTTATTAATTAGGTTACGAGTCTTATCAGTATGCTAATTTCATTCATTTTAAAATTAGGTTTAATGCTTTAGGGAGGTTTCGTCCACACGACCTTCCATGGTATCGGATTACGCTAGATTCCCTTGCTCGGGATGAGGTACGTGTTTTTATTTACCTAATTTATGTCGGTTCACTTTGATAATCTGCATTTGTTTTAGTCATTGTTCTTTCCTAATTGTGTGTTGAATTGTTTTGTTCAGGTGGTATGGTAACCCTATGCAGGCTATCACTTCCTTGGTGCTACTGAGCAGGAGCTGTAACGCCTCTCTTTGCTCTCTCGTGTTTGATTGATTTTAGATGGAATCTTGTGTCCACTTTGTATTAGAATTAGATTGGTTATAAATTTTTCACGAAAATTCATTTCCCTTTGCTTGGAATGTTACTAGTCGTTTATATCCTAAACGAATTCTTTCTCTCCACGGTTTAATTAAAATAATAAAGTACAATCCATCAATACAGACCAGGAATAGTTCATTATACAAGTCAACATAAAATACAAGTAATTTAAATTTGGTACAAGTCATCAACACATCTTCATCATCTTTTCTTTAAAGATCCTTCAAGGCTTCCCTGCTTTTCTGCTCACCCAAATGAATTGGGGTCATCACAGGTGTCAACCACAGACACAAATAGGGTAAGTTCATG